>JASDQU010104010.1:359277-374534 GCA_032191745.1 Picea mariana | reverse complement strand
CTCATGACGTGACATGGAAACCCAACACCATTTTTAATTTTGGGAACAAAACCCGATGTACGTGAGATGTAATGGTGCAACCTGCATATATGCATGTTGTATAGTTGTTAGGGCACGTATATGTGGAAAAATATGATTTTTAGCTCTGGGTATTGCCAAAAGGGACTTCAAGTCTACATAGAGAAATGGAAAAGGCCTTCTGAGCAAGTTTCATGGGGTGAGTAAAATATTGCTATAACAGATGCCCCCTAATGTGTGAGGTCAGAGGAGTATCTGCAATGGCCAAAATACATTATAATTCCCAGAAGTGGAGTAATGGAGACCCAAATGGACGAACTAGTTTCTCTTGAGAATATTACAATCCATAATGACTTTGCGCACATGGCTTCCAATTTGAATTACACTGCAAATCCATGTGGAAATATACCAATAATATTTTCATGACCATGAATAGGCAATACAAAGGTAGATACACACCATAGGATGTCATAGTCATGAACAAGGCCCAGTGAAAAACAGTCTCAAAATCAATATGAAGATATATGTATACGATGGAGTAAAATTTGATCTCCCATGATCACTGAATTCATATAGGCACTGTTCCAATGAATGATAGAAACAACTCAAGAAAGTTGTGACTATGAACTGAAGTCTTAAAGTATTCTACATGATCCGCCAAAGGTTCAAGTATACATCATGTAAATAAAGGAGTTGAGGTTGAACACAATGAGACTTTGTTTTATTACCACTCATTAAGGTATATCGTTAAAAATTGCGAGACAACCTACCAATAATGAAAGTAGGTATCAAGGAACCGAGTACATTCTTACAAGTGTGAATAAATTTTTTGAGGTCAAATGCTTGAAGAATCCATCGATCATGAGACATTGATGTATTCTTAACTATCGATGGTCAAAGAACCTGCCACTAATGAATAGAAGCCTCTAGGAACTCATAGGACTCTAGGCCTCATTTCCATAATAGGTTAGTTGAAGTCGATGGAAAGACACCCACTGAAAGGAGAACATTAATTCATCTCTCATCAGTCAACACGAGGTACAAAGAAATAGCTTGATGATTTGGAGGAACTCGGACGAAGAACATGTTCATGAACCAATGACCCTGTTCATTCTTCGCATGAACTAGATGCAAGAAGTGCACAAAAAAGACCCTCTAAATAGTAGCCAATAATGATAATTTCTCACAAAGGCGAGGAAACCACCAATAATACTAATGACATCCAAGACATTGCACAAATACCAATGTGTGAACATATTTCTTACCGTCGAACATACCTATGCTCAATGCAAGGGACAGTGCATGTAGGATATGGACACTCAGGGGAATGTTTCCTCATAAGGTACAAGGTGTCAAGCTACAAAGGATATAAACAAGGCTCTACTTGGCTAATGATGAAAAATGTTGAGATAATAGGCTTATAATGCAAAAGAAAGAACCAAAAATAGGCTTAGTACTAGAAGCACAATAATGAGATGCAATTACAACTTAACTCGAAAGAATGTCATTTTTCGTAAATTTATTCCCCTAGGCCCGAAAAAGTATAAAACAATAACTAGGAGAAATATTCTAGCCACTAGTGACTAGAGTATTCCTTTTTCGAAATTAGTCTACTTGGTCTGAAAAAGGGTTAAACTTACACCAAATAAATGTCCTTTCAAATCCAATTTATGAGTGTGAAAGGGATAAGTCCATTGGACAATATTTTCTCTTTTTGAGAGAGTCAAAAAATAGCTTAAAAAAGACTCATGGGAGTCCCATAGGTATAGGTAAACATGCTTATGATAAAGAATATGAGGCTCGAACGCAAAGTCATATTGGAACTATAAAGGACTCCCGATCTTTATGGAATAATCTTTTCATGGGTACCATATGGCATAGAGGTTCTAACTAGGGCACTCATGTTTGGTAAGCCTTTACCATTAATTAATGACACTCCTAGTAGCAGTAAGGAGGTTCTATGTCACTAACAAATGGCTTCGTACCTAAGGAGTATGAATCACAGTCAGAGGATAATGAAAGTGTGCAAAATGGAGTGACACCCTATCCCATATGCTGGTAAAAGAAATTATACCCGCCAGAGTCATGAATAGGTGAAATGATGCTAGAAACAAAAAAATCCCTGGATAAAACCATGAAAACCAACTCCTTCCATTGTACTATTAGTCCACTAGGCCAAAATATTAGCGAAAACTATGTAAAATGGGTAAATGTTTTCTATAAATATTAAAAATAACCAATTTTACCATATCATTTCACATTTTTACCCAAATAGTGCATTTTGGACCAAATTGCCCCTGATCTTCAAGTGTTGATTGAGGGAGCTATGAGAAAATAAACTGACAACTGTATGGACAAATTAAGTACTCTTTCCCTCCTCTTCATTTCTAGTGGATTATAATTTTAAATTAGGTCTCACTTTTTGAGTTTTTTAATGTGAAAATTATGAATTAGGGTGTATGTGGGTTGTAGATCATTGGGTCGCATATACACAAACCTATACGTGACTGTTATCAAAATATACCACATATATGTAGCCCTATACACTATTATGTATACTTCATCTCACGTACAAGTCTATAACTTGGTTTTTAAAACAAGTTTGACTAAAAAAAAGGTTTTTTCTTGCAGGATGGTACTCGAATAGAGAGAAAGAGAGCATGAGGAAGTTGATGCTATAGTGGAAAGATATCCAGGGGCCCAATTAGCATTAAAAATATGCAGGCTTTATAAGTTTTGGTCTGTCAAAGGGATGAGGGATCAAGTGAGGCTACTCCAAATGCTGGTGAACTTTTGGGATCCGGATACATAGGCCTTCAACCTCGATTGGAAACCATTGAGAATTGAAGTCGAGGATATCTACTTTCTTACAAGGTTGTCGCATCGGGGTGAGGTGGTAAAATTCAAATCCAGGAGATGGGAGTGGCATGAACATAGAGGACTACGTCACCACTCACTATGTTGCAGGAACAAAAACGTTAGGGAGACAACTCCCTATTAGGGAAATCAACAACCCAAGTTTAAAGATCATCGTTCTTGTGCTGACACAGATCACAGGGTCGACCTTGTTGCATCAAGCATCAAGGACACTGATGTTCTAATCCATGTAGTGATTATGACCCACAATGTATGATTGTTTCACCTCACTATTGGATAACATGAAAAGGCAGTTGACAGACTGCAAATAGGGTAGCAAGAGGAACTTCGAGTTTGTATCTATCTTGTGTAGTTTTTTCTTCGAGCGAGTTCCAGGATTGAGCCCTAGAATATAGATTGTTTTTCATAGACCGCTCGATCCATCCCTAAACATGTCACATGATATAAGGACCGTGACACATGGGACCCAAACATGCCATTTCCACCAAGTTCCGCCTACAGAGACATAGGTATGAAACAATTTTCAAATATATTTCGTTTTTTCGTGTGTTTTTTAAAGAGAATAGAAAACACAATTGTTTTTGGATGGTGTCAAGTATTTTAACATAAATTATTTGTTGTGAAGATATAGGTCCTAAACGACATGATATATTCCCATGAAATCGACAGAGGAACCAAGGGGATGAGCCAGTAGGAGGAGATGTAGAGAGAGTGCTTCAAAATGTGCAAGGTAACCTGTCTCGTTTGATGCGCATGATTCCCATGGTTCAGATGGAGGATTTGTCAGAGGTGATGCAACAACAGGTGGTGGGTGTGCCCCTTGCGTGGGTACAATGCTTCCGATGTCTCACAAATGTCGTAGTATGCTATCATGACACACATTCGGTGCCACAGGCATAGATTTCATGGTTATTATATTGATCAGTTGTATATTTATTTTGAGGCTGTGAGCCCCAATTTTGTACTATGACACCATATTTTTTGGAGAAATGAAATATAAAAAAAAATGGTCTTTGACTTTACTTATATTACAATGTGTACATTGGTAAATATGTTTTCTTTACTTTAGTTATGTGATAAATTCCAATCTAAAACATAATTAGCATATGCATCGGATACATAATTAGAACTTCTAGGTATGTGATTATAAGTAATAAAATCAAAATGTTGTTCCAAAAATCGTACCCGTAGGAATCATCGGAGTAGAGTAGGGTCTCACACACGATAACTTTCGTTCAACTGACATACTACTAACTGGGAGTCCGAGAAAATTGTTAAAGAATGAATACCATGTTAAATGACATCGTGTAAAGCTCTATAACGACACTATATTCATCCACATTATTCATTGATGGCCCTAGAAAAACGCCACCTGAAGACACCAGTTGACCCTCGGGTGAGAAAAAAATGCAAGTGACGAAAGCCAAGTTTCATGTATGATGACTGACACTATCTGCAAATCCTAAGTAAATTGAAGACTCCGTTGACATATGCCAACCAAGTAAGAACTCGATAAGCAAGTTGATGACAAAAGGGAAAAGATATATACACTAAGATACACTAGTATATAAAGAGTTACACCCAATATTGGGGCTCAAGTGTAATATATTTTCAAGTAGAGCTCATTTCTAGGCTCAACCAACATATTCCCTTCATAATATTCTATTTCGTAGGCTCCTTTTCTATGACATGTTGCACGATATAAGAACCGTGCCACATGGGGTTGAACTTGCCTACCCCCAATGGTTCTTTGGCTTTGTTATACAAGAGGACCAATTCACCCTCAACATACTTCCAAGGATAGACATACTTATCATATTGGACCTTGACACGTCGTTTATTCTCTTCGATATCCGTAGAGTCATATCAATGTTGCTCATCTAGGCTCTCTAGGTTTACGAGGCGTTCATCGAGATTGGAAGTGTCAGGTAGGAGCTTAAATACCAGTCTAAGAGAAGGGATCTCACATTCAATAGGAAGGATTGAATCCACATCGTGTACTAACTGGAAAGGAGAAAAATCGATGGAAGTATTAACTGAGGTTTGGTATGCCCAAAGTGTAGGGTAAAGCATGAGATGCCAGTTAGATTTTCTTTGGATGGCAGTTTTCTGCAAAATGGTCTTGAGAGATGTTATCACTGAAATTTCATCCACAAATGGCTATAGGAATCCAGCATCTTCAAACAACTATTAGTTCACCCATGGACCAAAATTACCAAAAAAGAATTTCCAAAAGGTCCAAAACTATACAACCAGTTATAAAATCAGGATGCACTATGACTATATCGAGCACATGCACACATGCGCCATCAAGAAACACAGGAAAAGTGCACATGCACACGATGCGTGACTGTGGACTCTAAAAGCCACGCATACCTAAGAATGATGCATTTATGATGTTGGTCGGCCTCCCACCCACTTATGGTTCAACTTCCTAGTCGATTTGACATCCAAATCTGAGCTGGATTCAGATGGGTGGCTGGTCAAAGACCTAAAGGTGCCCTAAACAACCCCTTTTCACACTAAAAGCTGGTTGCACAATACCTCAAAGTGGTGTTATAAAACAAGGCCATGGGTGCACTACATCTTCAAGGAATTCATTTACAAGGTTATGTTGTTGTTATTCTCTTGGGGAAACCTCTTTTCTCATCAAGAGCATACTAGCACCATTCCATTTGGGCAATCCACATCACCTTTTGAGTGGGTTAGCTTTGGATTCTTTCACCATTTCTTTCAAGTTTTAAAGTTGTAAGAAGAGCTAAATCTTGGGGGTCCAAGAGCCCTCCCTTGGAGGAAGAAGGGACCCAAAGTCCCCTCTCTCTTTGGTGTTTTCTTTTCACTAATACAATCCTTTCCATTGGTGACATGAGTCTTGTTTATTTCTTTTTCTGATGTCCTTATGCACAATAGTTTAATTGTTTTTTCCTTCCCTAGTTTAATTATTAGCTTAGTCTTTTATGTTTATTCTTCTAACCCTTTTCTTTACTGTTGTCTTGCTTAGCTAACCCAACTAATCTTGTAAGCACCTCTATTTTGCTCATTTAGGTGACAAAAGAGGTGCAACAGATTGGTGGCTCCGCTAGGGAAAGGTATCAATTTCCTACTCCACTTGGGTTATTTTAGTTCTTCTTTTTACTTATTTAACCTGGAGGTACCATAACCGACCCAAGCCAACCTGTAAAATATCAAATTCAAAGCTTAGTTGAGAGAATTCCATCCAAAATTTTCTTCACGACCGTGTGACAGTTGTGCATAGTTTATTGGCCCACAGTCGTGCATCGTGCGCACGTGCGCCAAAACCACTGCATTACTCAACGCCTTCTGTGCACCTACGCTCAAAATTATTTTTCAGTTCGTGCATTGGCGCTCAGAGCGCCTTTGTCTAGTCTGAAACCCGCGCACCTGTGAAGAAAGCAGACATTGTAATCTTTTTTATGATCTGTTGAAGTCCCATATCCTTCTTAAAGATGATTCCATGCATGTCGTAATCTGTACCACATTTACATTCCCTCTCATATAAAGGGATTAGTCAAAACACATAGGCACTTAGGGGTTAAAAATCATTTTTTTCCTCTTTTTGCTTTTTATTTTCGCTACATGGGCGGATTGCTTTGACTAAAAGTTGGAATCATTCTACATCACATATAAAACTTGCATTGGGACTAGAAATTGGATATAAAACATTGAGTATGCTCTTCTCTCGCGCTCCAAAGAAATCTTGAGAATCAGAAAGAGGTTGAAAGACAATTTCATCTCCCTTAAAAAGATAAAATATTTAGGAGAGGACAATAGCACCCTCGGGACTCCTCTTAGTTTACTTTTCAAACACATCTCAAGATTGTAATGGGCCCATACATGCCCACATGATCACAATCTAGGATAGTTTCAAAGCTTTCTTATATTAAATCACATTAGGGAGTTAAAGGAATAGTAAAGGACCCACATGTCCACAAGCTAGCTTCCTAGGGATTTTTGAATTTTGCAAGGTTGTACCAATGATATTTAGTTAAATAGGTAATAAAAGACTTGTAAGGACCAAGTGAATTCCACATGCAGCAAGGTGGCACCTAATTCATTAAAACATTGGCAAACTTTCACTCATTCACACACAAAAATCACTTCTCACTCACATAGTTTTTCATCTCGAAACATGGAGGTTGAAGTAAATTTCCTCCAAAGGGATTCCAAAACACCCCACCCTTTTCTTGACGAAACTATCCACTCCGACTTAATTTCAATGAGATTGGCTCACACCCCCAATCTCTCAAACAACCACATATAAATTTTTTCTAAAAACTCACTAAGTTTTCCTCCACAGGAGGTGCCAAAAGAAATCTTTTAGTCTAGGTAGGATTTCGGGGATGGGCATCCAAATAACTCCCCATTATCTAGTTCTCACATTTTAAAAACAATAGAAGTTGTAAAATAGGGAACTTTAAATCCTCCAAGTCAAGTGTTCCTAACACCATAAGGCAGGGAGATACTCGTGAAGGGTTGAAGGTCAAGGTCCAGTTGTTCTATGCATCTCCCCTAGAATCTGGGTCCCACGTGACTTTTGAATCCTTGGCCAAAGCACTTTTGACCTTCTTTTAATTACACATTCGTCATGACAATGGCCTTGAACTACTCTCAGATTTCAAAAAACTGCCTCTACACATATTTCCGACCACATCCACGAATGGTGTCAGCGATGTAGCCCCTGCAAATGTGATGCTACCCACCAACAATGTCTCAATTGGTTCCTCAAATAAATTTTTTCCCTCCTTGCCAAAGATGTAGCTGCCACCTTCCCCCAGACTGAAGAAGAAGCCATTAGCAAGACCCAACAATTCAAACTCATCTACACCTAGTCTGGATACCTATACATGGTACTCCTGGATGCCCCAAGACGTGTGCGCCCCTAAACCACCCACCTATCCAACCAAGTGTCGGTACTCCCTCTACCTCAGCCTATACCCTAAGCACTAGTGAAAACTCCACGCCCTCCTATGTACCTTATGGAGCATCACCTCAACATAATTCGTACTTTCCATTTTCTGCCCCCCATAGCATGTGGCTCCACCACAAGGACCACCACATGCTGGGGTTAATTTTGTTCAACCCTCTCCCATTCAGAAATATCAAAATTTTGAACATTTGAACACGGAAAATCCACCCCACCAATCGAACAATACCAGTAAGAAAGGAAAAAATCAGAACAATAATAATCTGGGACCAGGAGGAAACCAGAGCCAACCCCAACAAAACCAGTCTACTGGGGGCAACCAAAACCAGGGAAGTCAAAACCCCCAAGGGGGAAACAACAACAAACATCAAGGAAGGAACAACAAAAATGTTAGGAACACCTTCCCTTGTGCACTTTGTGGTGAGTTTGGTCACTATACTCACCATTTCCCCCAAATCGCTAAATTTAAGCAGATGAAAGATTCTGTGAATGGACCACATCCCTCAGCACCACCTGCACCTCAGCAGACCCCACAACCATATGTGCCTCAACCCCCCTAGTTGTACTACAAAACCCCATCCCACACCAAGGGGTAATAAATACCCAACCATACATGCAACCTACCCCACCATAGTTGGGACAGTATCCCAATATGGGCACCTCTGCCGATCGCACTATCCTCCTTACCAGTGAAGAAGAAGTCCTTCTGCAAACGTGCAATCTTCAGTATAGAACACCCCTTGAATCTGCTCCCACCACCTCAGAAGTAATTCCAGTCACAACCAGACCCCCTCTCATAATTCCTCTCCCTAATACTGAAACCCCCCTTCGTATTCCTCACATCCCATTGTGCAGGAATGTCCATAATCCTCAAGTTAGGGCAACTCATAATTACAGTTTGGTCGATGACTTGGCACAATCTTCAGCTGCCATGTTAGTCTTAGAAGTCCTTCAAACTTGTCCCACCCAGTGAAAGTCCTTACTTTCTGCTCTGGGAGCAGTCGACCTTGTCGATACCCGACTCATCACATTTGACCTCGACAACGGAGAACCTCGCCTCGCCGCTCTTATTGCTTTTCAAATCCATGTAAAAATTCAGAACATTATAGTTCACCGATGCATCATTGATGAAGGTGCATCCACCTGTATCATGTCCAAATCTGTATGGAAGAAACTTGGTTCCCCCAAACTTATGCCATCTTCCATCACCTTAAGAGCCTACGATGGTAGACCCTCATCCCCCGAAGGACTCTTCCAAAACATCCCCATCGAGCTCGGGGGAAAAACCATTCTAATTGACATCGAGGTTATCGATGCCCCGCATGACTACAATATCTTGTTTGGTTGTAGCTACATGTATGCTTTGAAGTCCGTTGCCTCTTCTGTGTTCTGAACCATGATGTTTCCCCATAATGGAAAGATCATTACTATCGATCAAGTATCACATTATGAGCCTAAACCTTCATCCAACATCGATAACATCCTCCCTTTTATCCACACTAATCCTGATGCCTATCCACTCATTGAGATGGGCCCCATAATCTTCAAAGACCCATCCTTGCTAGGGAGATATCACGGAGCACCACCTCTCCTCCATCCCTCAACACAAGTATGTGTCCTATCCTCCAACAGAATGACAACTGAAACTAACCTCTCTCCCACCAAGTACTCTTTCATCCCTGACGTTCCACTAGTCGCAGAACGTCTCCCTCAGGAATCCCCTAGAACTAATTCAGCTTGACCTATTCCTAATCTTCCCCAGGGCCAGATCTCAGTTTGGGAAATAGTCCCCCAAGCCATTACCCAAATCCCTTTATTTTACCCCCCACTAGGTGTACAAGATTTGCAAGTCGTTACAATGCTTACCCTTCCTAATATGGTGCTAGCAATCCCTGTTTGGTATTTACATCCACCTGAGATGGTTCCTCAACCATCCCTCCCTCCCCAAACAGAAGCAATCCTGATGCAGATTCCCATACTCACTCCCACCATACCCCCTACACCCCCACTCACTAACCCTCCTGCTACAGCTGGGGGCAGGTGAAAGAAGAAGGATCCCACAACTCCACTTCCCCCACGCGTCCAACCTTCTTGTGCACTATGCGAGAAAGATGGACACCCCACCAATAAATTCCCATCTCTCCCCGAGTTACGTAATCTCATCCAACTCCCTCGAGCACCACCACCGCTCATCTCTTCCTCCAGTGTTTTCGCTATCTCATAGAACACAAGTAACAAAGGACTGCGAACCAAATTCGCATGTGCCATCTGTTCAGAATATGGCCATTACACACACAACTGTCCAGCGTTACCTCAATTCTGACAGACACTAACAGTTGTATGCCAGATATTTCAGAAAACACCCACCCCAACTCCTGTCACAGACATCCATTATGTCACGACCTCATTCAATGAATGCATGAGATTTCCTTGCTCTCTATGCGAATCACTTGATCATTTCACATATCATTGTCCTATGATCTTTGAATACAGGTGTCGTCAACTAATCCCTATTCAAAATTATACCCCCCCTCCTCCAACAGACCCGATAAATACCCTTACCCCATCAAGTGATATGGTTCATATCTTCCCACCAAAACCTGAGGCACTCCCTTCTCCCCCATGGTTCTTCGATGATTTATATGAGAAGTACCCCCAAATCCCCCCAATTCTCCAATTCATTTCCCCATGAACATTCTATGCTCGACTACCATTTTTAACCCACAATATCTGGATATTTGGTTTATGTCGAGTGAACCATCGCAATCCCCCTCCATCAATCCGCTTACATCTTTATTAGAAGGAGACAATGCCACAGTGATAGTCACCGATGTCACTCCTCTCAATCCCCTATATTCACGCCAGTTTCATTGTGACAAATATATCCTCAAGGAGTTAACTACCCCCGATTGCCCATGGGATGTGCTCCACCACAGAGTGCTCTTTCTTTCACAGGAAGCCTTCACACCTCCTAACCAGCACCCCATATACGTAGTCAAAACCAAATATTTTCTGCCATCATGGAATATAGATTGGTTCAATAACCCTATCCCTACCCCTGATGATTTCGAGGAAGGAAATATGGCCAATATATCCCCAACCATCAAAATAGATATTTCCATCAAATCTGGAATTATCAAGGAAATCACCATTGCGTTGCATGTTCTCCGGAAGAACTCACCACCTACAAAGCCCTCTTCCAGGAGTACCGAGACATTTTTGCCTAGTCATACACAGAGATGCTTGCCCTTGATCCCTCTATTGTCGAACATCGCATAGACACCTAGCCTGATATCACACCCGTCCACCACAAACAGCGACCGCTACACCCATCCAAAGCAACTGCCATCAAATCTGAGATTGACAAACTACGCGCTGTAGGGTTCATTTATCCCATAGCCTATACGTCACGGGTCTCCAACCCTCTCCCTGTTAAAAAAAAATAGGGCACTATCTGTGTCTGTACGAAATTCCATGACCTTAATCATACCTGTCCCAAAGACAACTTTCCAACACCCTTCATCGAACAAATAATTGATAATTGCGTAGGTCACGAGGCTTTGTCCTTCATGGATGATTTCTCTAGTTACAACCAAATCCAAATTCACCCCGCTGATCAGTACAAAACAACATTCATGACCCCTTGAGGCACCTTTGCATATCGTGTCATGCCATTCATCCTCAAGAATGTCAACGTCACTTTCCAACGGGCCATGACATACATTTTTCACGATTTGGCTCATATCATTCTTGCATACTTAGACGACCTCACCGCTCGATCTAAGAAACGCACTCAGCATCTCAATGATCTACAAATCATCTTCCATAGGTGTCATCAGTACAATATCCTCTTAAACCCCCTAAAGTGCGTATTCTACGTCACTGTTGGGAGCCTTATTGGGTTCATAGTTTCCCAATGTGGCATTACTGTGGACCCCCTCAAAGTCCAATCCATCACAGAAATTCTACCCCCATGGAATTTATGCCAACTACAGAGCCTTCAAGGTAAATACAACTTTTTACGACGCTTTGTCCTAGATTACGCTACTCACACACATGGCTTCCTTCACTTACTTCGTCATGACATCCCATTTAAATGGGATAAACATGCCCAAACTGCTTTAGATGATCTCAAAGCAGCTCTCTCCAACACCCCGTTGATTAGTCCACCTGAATATAACCGCGATTATCTCCTCTACATATCAACCTCAGCCGTTTCAGTAGCAGCAGTGCTTGTCCAAATAGGGGATGATGCCTGTGAGCATGTGATTTACTACATTAGTAAAAACCTTTCAAGAACACCCTTGAAGTACAATCACAAAGAAAAGATATCCCTCGCAGTTGTCCTCACAGTCCAGAAACTGTGTCATTACATTTTGCTTTGAACTACCAAAGTCATCGCAGATTCCAACCCCATGCAATACTTGCTTAGTTTTCGACAAGTTAATGGTAAATTTTCTCGATGGATCGTCATCCTTCAAGAATACGATCTTGAATTTTCAACACCCAAGAGAAAGAAAGCTCTCATCCTTGCCGAACTTATCACGGCTTTTCCCTCCGACACTACCAATCCACTAGTCAATACCAACCTCCCTAATGAACATATTTTTTTTACCCCCTCAGATGACCCTTGGTATGGCAATCTTCTTGTCTATCTCCGAACACAAAAATTCAGAAACCACCTATCCAGAGATGATTGTCGACGTATTTAAACTTTTCCATTTTCCTAGGGATAGTAAGGGGAAGAATGACCATGTTTAAACCCTAGTTTTGATGCTAACTCTTTCATCATTTCGTTCTGAAAGTGACTTCCATGATTAGTGACAATCTTACTCGGGATTTCAAACCGGGTTATAATTTGATTGAACTCGAAAAATTATCCAATTTTACTATCAGATTTAATTGTAGGAATGGCCTCGGCCCACTTATAAAATTAGTCGACGACCATGATAATATGTTGATTCATCCCAGCCGAAGTTGGGTTGCAATCCACAAAATCCACCCCCACTTGGTGAAGGGACCGACAATGATGACCGGGTGAAGAGAGGCTGGATGCGAGAACATCTTCCGTGTGAACACCTAGTAGGGGTGACACTTCTTGACCAATTCGACACAATATTTAAAAATAGATGGCCGAAAACAATCAACTCGAAATATATTTTGGGTTATTGCAAGCCCATATATATGACCACCATAAGCCCCACTATGATAGTCATTAAGAACAGACTCAACCTCCTCATGAATCAATCACAACGCAATATATTATCTATGCCTCATAGATACAAAGTGTCACTGTCTATAAGGTTGTTTTTAGCTTGATACCATATACACCGTCTATCGTCTCTTGAAAGGTGATGAGAGAACTTGAAGGTTTGAAGACAGATCAAAATGTCTCCATACTAGGAGTCTGAAGATGAGACAAGGAAAATGTGTTCATACACAAATGAATCGACATGAATAACATCATCATCTAACTGAGGGAAGTCTGGTATGAACTCAACAAAAACTAGCGATTTCTTTGATTTTTCCTTAGAAAAATCGAGATCAAACTCTTGCAAGATGACAATCCATTTATTATATCCCCCCCTATGATACACCTAGTAAGGACGTATTGAAATGGGTTGACATCAACAACTACAATAGTTTTTCAAATCAATATAAAGTGTCGTAATATTTGAACCAAATATACAAAAACCAATGCTAGCTTCTCAGCACGAGATTATTTGAGTTCAGGGCCGACTAAGTTTCGAGTAAGGTAGAAAATGATGTGCTCATGGAGCTCATCATCTTCTTGAACTAAAACCATACCAACCTTCCCTTCTGATGTGGTGATGTAAAGCAATAAATCTCTATTGTATTCTGGAGGCTTCAATGGAGGCATCGATACCAAGTATTTCTTAAGAGCATCGAAGGATTCCTGGGCTTGGGAATCCCATATAAACAAAGTGTCCTTATTCAAGAGACACATGAAACCCTTACTAATATTGGCATAGTTTACTATAAACCTACGTAAGAAGCTATCTTTCCCCTATAAACCTTGAAGATGATGAATGTTTCATGGGGGAGGAAATCTAAGTATTGCCTCAACCTTCAAAGGATCCACCATGAACCCAGTCTCAAAAAATAAGAATCCTAAAAGATAACCCGACCTAATGCAAAAGATGCACTTATGAGGGTTTAAACATATGTGATTATAGTGACCTTGTTGTATCCTTTTCGCCACTTGAATGAGCAAAAGAGGGACACTTGCAAGTCCAGTTGGGTTAGCTGAACAAGACAGAAGTTATTGTATGAATCAAATTAATCAATCACATAAAATAAACAAACAACTAAGATAATAACAACTAAAGAAACAAAACTACAATGCATAAGGAAATTAGAACCAAAATTAATCAAACAATTGACCAATATTCATGCCACCAATGAAGAGATTATATTAGTGGAAAAAAAATAAAGAAAAAGGGGGACTTATGGGTCCCCTCTTCCTCCAAGGGAGGGCTCTTGAATCCATTATGTGAGATATCTTCTTAAAAATGGAAAAATATAAAGGAAATGGTGAAGAAATCCAAGCTTATTCCCTCACGAGGTGACGCAAATAGCTTAATGATATGCTGCTAGTATGATCCAAGAAGGAAAGAGGTTCCTTGTAGGAGAATAGAGGCAGCATAGCAATATAATGATATTCTTGAATTCATAGTGCACCCACGGCTTCTTTTTATAGTAAATCTTTGAGGCATTATCCAACCGGTCTTTAGTGTGAACAAGGGTCCTTTAGGGAACCTTTAGGTCTTTGACCAACCCCCCACTCAGATTCATCTCGGATTTGAGGGTCAAATCAGCTTGGGAACTGAATCAGAAGTGGGTGAGGGGCCGACAAGAACCATAAATGGACCGTTCACAGAAGTATGTGGCTTTTGTGGTTCACAATTGTGCATCGGGTGCATGTGCGCTATTTTGTCTTTTTTTTCCTGCGCACATGCGTGTGCTTCCTATATTGTTTCTGCACATGTTAATTTTATAACCAGTTGTATAGTGTGTGCCCTTTGGAAATGCATTTTTTGGGCCATGAATGAACTAATAGGTGTTTGGAGATGCTGGAATCCTATGACTATTTGCGGATGAAATTTCAGTGACAACAGATGCCCCATGATGTGTGAGCTTAGGAGAATATGTATAGCCAAAATACATCAATGTTTCTTCTACTAAGAGTACCATTGTAAGAAGGAGTGCTGAGAGGAATTGCAAGAGTGACCCATCGGAGAGAGAGGGAAAACTGTGGGACCCAAACCTTTCTCTAGGTGTGGGAAAAATAAAAGATGTATACAAACGAGGAGGGCATGCCCCATTCTCGTGTCATGTAACTCATATGTGTAAGACAATAACTGAAGATGTATGTTCATGTAGATAACTGCAGTGC
>JASDQU010104010.1:273381-300636 GCA_032191745.1 Picea mariana | reverse complement strand
CACACGTGGATAAGGTGATCATCAGTACAAAGCCTGCAAGGAAACTTCACCTTTCACCTTTCTTTCTTTCCCTCACCAACATTATTGTTCGATTAATCATTTTTAGTGTTGTCCTTGGGTTTATTATTGTTATTATTCCTCCAACCCTTACGATTGTTACCACGTCCTTTCCTTTTATTCCCTTCTGGTTGTTGGTTACCATTGAGGTTGGTCGATGACTATATAGAATGCACATTCGTCGACTGAGTGGGAGTGGAGGACACAAACGAATCTTTTCCTCCTATAGAATGGCTTAGAGAAAGCTCTTTCAAGTGGCTTGTTACCAAGTCTGTAGATTTAACATTTTTGGAGCCCATAATTCCATCATCATGAGGCCCAAGATTTTGTCTAGGGTCATAGTTTGACCTCAGTGCGTCACGAATAATTTTGCATAACATCCCAAGATGAGGATATATGAGATATAACTACTGGGATTTAAAAATCGCTTCCTCTTCAGATGTTACCCCATATGTAGAAACATCCTTCGAAATATAACTTAGTAAAGAGTTAGGAAACCATTCAAATAATAACTCTAGATGAATGTAGGCTTTGATCAACCTATTTTGTCTACGCCACTCTTGGATGTGATATGAGATATGGGTGTCTTTGTCCTGGTAGAGGGACGAAATAATTTCTATGCCAAAATCATAATGAACTGGAAATTGGAAGTGGGTGAGGAAAACTAAAACCATCTAATTAAAATTCCCATACGTTCCCCCTGGTAGATATATGTACCATTTCACTGAAACACATGTGAGGGTGCATTAAAACAATATTAAATGAATATAATCATCATTAATGGAATTGGAAGAGAACCAAAAATGAAAAGTAGTGATGTGATCACAAGGATCATCACTAGTATTTCCTTCAAATTTCATAATATCTGAAGAAATCTTGGTGGGGACGGGGGGCCATGTCAGGTCATGATGCACTAGGTCATTCGTTAATCTTGACAAGTATGGAAAATTGAGCATGGCCAGAAAGGGAAGTCAGGGTTGCGACATCTAGCCCAAGTTCCGGGAAAGTTTGATTTTGGGGGATTGTAGCCCATCC
Organism: Picea mariana; assembly: GCA_032191745.1. Classification (NCBI taxonomy): domain Eukaryota; kingdom Viridiplantae; phylum Streptophyta; class Pinopsida; order Pinales; family Pinaceae; genus Picea; species Picea mariana. The sequence goes on along the minus strand of JASDQU010104010.1, from coordinate 299,544 downwards.
AGGGTTCTGGTATGCACCATGGGGATGTTTTGGGTTGTAAATATTTCCCCTAGCCGGAGTAGCTCTAAGTTGGGGGTTACCCAAAGTATGAAACTGACCTCCCCTAGTTGGAAATCCAGAGGATAGAGGTGGATTCATCATGCCAAATGTGTTGGTCGAAATCGTTCTTGAGGAGGTAGGTGTAAAGGAAGAAACATAAGCAACAACTTGTCCTCCTAGTTGATTACTCTATTCAGGAACATTAAGACTAGGATTAGACCTAGGATGAAAAGGAAGTTGGATTCCAACCGTAGGAGCCGTTTGGGGAATATGAGAACCACCAAACGAGAGTGGAATATGCTGAGGAGCCATGCCCCCAATTCCAATACTAGGATTCATATTAGATGTTGGAATGGAGGATGAAAATTGCTATGTGAAATTCATAATACCATAAGAGAAAGTGATAGAGGCTGAAGGAATGGAATGAGTATTGTAGCCCAATGAAATAAAAAGAGACCCAAAAGGAATGGATCGATTATTTTAGCTTGGGGGATGAAAAATGTGTTCATACTTAAAAGGACAAAAGGATACAGACTCAATATGAAGTGAATAATTTCTCCAAAGTAACTTTTCTCTCAAAGTTGAATTCTTCTCCCTTCTCCACCACTTGGATATGGCCCATTTATAGCCTGCAAATGGAACTAAAGGGATGATTCAGAATGTTTCTAGTATATGGAAGGTCAAGGATCATGGATCTCCAAATGTGACATGGAAACCCAATACCATTTTTAATTTTGGGCACAAAACCCGATGTACATGAGCTATAAAGGTCCAACCTGAGTATACACATGTTGTATAGCCGTTAAGGTGCGTATATGTGGAAAAATATGATTTTTAGCTCTGGGAATTGCAAAAAGGGACTTCAAGTATGCATAGAGAAATGGAAAATGCCTTCTGATAAATTACATGGGGTGAAGAACAGATGCCCCCTAATGTGTGAGGTCATGGGAGTATCTGCGATGGCTGAAATACATGCCATTACATTTTAGAATGGCACATTGACACCATGCTAGCATGTCTTAGGTATGATGCAAACACATTTCATGCCAGTACAACTTAGATATGATGCATTCACATCATGCTAGTATGGCTTAGAGATGATGTAGATGATACTCCACATCATACCAGTACAACTTAGATATTATGCATTCACATCATGCTAGTACGACTTAGAGATGATATAGTCGAGAGAATGGTCCTTGTATCCCATTGCAAGGTATTCAACATTTGTTGGGACAATAATTCTTCTAGGATGTATGTCTGGATTATAAGAGTGGTCCATGTATCACTATATTGAGTGAAGTGACTTATGTGAGACACTCTATTGAGTGCGTTGATTCCAACACATGAATTATTCAACATCATTCCCTATTACTCAGGTGGAGTATGGTCTCGAGAGATGATGCAGACGGTGATATGATTTGATGCTAGGAGACTATTGTACTGCATGGTGATAGCTTGTGTAGATATTAGTTGATTGCAATGGAGAGTTTGTGTCTCTCCATAGTAGTTATGTACTACTATGGTGGATGTATTCCACTGGTAGTGACTATGTGTCACTAGATAGTAGTTGTGCACTACTAGGAGTGGTTGTGTACCACTGAATAATAGTTTTGTACTACTATGGATCAAAACTATTTTGATCTATTGGATGGAATTGTAGTAACTATGTACTACTACATGATTTCCATGGAGACTACCAGTAGTGTTGAAGGTGTTTCCTAATATGGTGTGCCAAATAGTAGTGTTGGAGGTGATAGAAATGTAGATGTACCTGTGTGGATATGATTATGCTACCTGTGTGGCTATGAGTTTCTACCCATTTTGTTTCTAGTAGTTCTTTCCTTGATTTATTATATGTATCTCTCTCTTTCTGAGGGTCAAACATCGAAGAAGGTTTTTTTCTTTCCTGACCCACTGTTCTGTTTGAATTCCTTGTTTTGTCACATTAGCTCATTTTCATTCTCCTCTGTGTGTAACTACTTTGTTCGATCGTCACATTCTTCTACCGCTATCATATGCACATTTTGGTTCCTCTTTTCCTGCCACTTCTATATCAGCTATGGACAATATTTCATCACATCATGTAATTGTCTACAATATGTGCACGTCTTACAAGGATTCAAACAATCTTGAATGAAATGTCTAGGCTAGTTGTAGTTATATTAGATAAGAAGTCCTCTTCCTTTGTCGAATCCTCCTCTTCCTAGACCTCTTAATCCTCCTCTTCCTTATTGATTGTATCCTCTCGAAGTATTATATTGAAGTACCCCTCCTTATGGTCCTTCTTCCCCTTGGACTCTGTATGCATCTGCAGTGTGTTCCCTCATTATATCAAGTGCATGATAGTCCTTTTTTTTTATGTCCCATAGACTTACAAAACTTAAAAAATAATTTTTTGGCAGTGTTGTGATACTTCCACATAAAAGGACAAGAATTAGGGTGATGACCCATCATTTTGCATATATCACACCATACCCCTCCTCCTATGATGAAGGGATTCATAGATCCTGTAGCTAAATAATCTTTAAAGTTTGGACACTTGTTCTTATGAGAACCTTATATTTTGTATGTAACACACTAGACTTCTTTGTGCTTTTCCTTCCTTTTATCAAAATGCTACAACTGAATTTTTAATGCTTCTAACCATGACTGAAATTGAGCCATCCTTGTGCCATTCTGTCCTACAAGGGATGTGCAATGAAACATTCCCTATGTTTCTCATCTAAAATATGGAAGATCAATTGATCCATCAATCTCTTGAATCTTTGTTCAAAATCCCATACCCATTCATTCTACAACTGCTTGATCTCTTTCAGTTTTGTAATATACTGTGACTCAAACTTTGGTTTCCAAAACTATTTTAACAAGGCTTGCATGATGTCTACAAACATTATTTCTTTTCCCATAGGCACAATGGATTGATACCTCATATACTAGTGTAACACATAGTTTCTGAATGTCGTCACCAACTGCATGATTTTTACATCGTCATCCAAGACTTTCCTTACCTTCCACATTTATTCATAGATAAACAAGTGTTGCTCCATATCTTTTGAACCTGATCCATGGAAGATAGGAATTCTCAAAGTGGGGTCTAGCCTTTCCATTGTGTACTGTGTAGTATTCTTCCTTTGTGATGCTACCTTAAGCCTGGTTGTCCTGTTGGAATATTTACAAGAAGAGTGTTCTTGTCATTGATGGCAAGAACAACAACGACGATGGCATATTGGCAACAATGATGGAAAACAGGAAAACAATGATGATAGCATCGAGAATTTTTGTCTACAAGCTCAGGAGGATGAGAAGAGGACTGCTAGGAGTGCAGTAGAAAGGCCCTTGAGGTTCAAAGGATAGAAACCCTTTGAGAATCTGAATGAAGTCAAAATCTCAAAAGAGATAGTGGATTTATCATTACATTGGTGAGAAAGATCAGAAGGCACAACGCTTTCTAGAAGTGCAGACGAGGTCCAAGTGACAGACTCATAGGAGGAAAAAAGGTCAAAGCATTTGAATACTTAGAATATATTCTAATTCAGAATAAATTGTAAGCTTAAAAGGAGCAACGACAGTGGCCATCGGATCAAGAACTATGAAGATCTGGACCATTGGATCGAGAAAAGTCATGGGTCATCGATCGGAAGAGAGTTGAGAATTGAGAATCGGGAAACGAAAGAAAGGAAGTGCTAACTTCCAACATCACGAAGTGTCAGGAATCCTAGCCATCCATTGAGGTAGGACACGTGGTGAGAGATCAACATTACGCTGATTCAAAAATTGGGATATCAGAGATAGGAGAAGCAAAAACTCGCGTAGTCCGGAGACCCGAAGGAGATCTCGACTGTTGATCGAGAAAGGCGCCGCAGAACCGTTGATCAAGTTGAAAGGTCAAATTATCAAAGTAGAGGTAGAACCGTCGATTGAGAATGACAGGTGTCTACAGATCATCGACTTCTGAACATTGGCGTACAAAGAAAAGAAGGGTTTGAGACTTGAAACTCCCGGAGCCCGGATCATGAAGTAAATCACAGTCGTTGATTTAGGAAGGCTAGATATGATCCCCAGACTTGAGAGGATAGATCTGAACCATCCATTCAAGAACACTGTCATGATCATGAGATCGATGGTCCTATCTCATTGCAGGGATTGAAGGTGCATGAACTTTAAAAAGTTAAGGGTGGGCTGCAATTGAAACCACGGTTTTGGATAAAGGACACATGGAGTCTCGAGGTAAATTACGGAGAGAAACGCAGTTTGATCTCAAACCACCTTTGGTCGTGCCCACATTTGCATAGTCAGATGATATCATCTCCCATGGTCACATCAATGAAATATAGGGGAAGGAGATAGCGTTGCTAGGCTCCACATCGGAGGTTATGCATTGAAAAGTCATAAGAGCCTCTATGTGTATAATACAACAATGTTGATCAAATAAAATTTGATCGAAGGGTTGTTGTTTCACTTCATGATTTCTTGATCAGTTACAATTTAGTTACACTAATTGAATCATTGTTTTTGAGCAGTTGAATCATTGTTCCTGAGTGTTGGAGTTATGATGCCTGAGCGTTTATGAGATTCCCGACTTGAGCATTGGAGATGTGGAGTGTAACGCATAATGAGAGCAGGAATAAAAGAAAAAATGTTGTGACAGAGAGGGTTTTGTTGTTTCTCGGTAAAATAAGTTGAACTGTATGTGATCAAGTAGACAACATAAATAAAGCTAAAAATATGCAGAGATGAAGAACGTAAGCTAGACAGAGAAGAAATGGTGAAAACATAATACTGTATGAGAACCTAAGAGAATGATAAGAACAGAGGAAGAGAAAATCGAGAGAGACAAAAAGTGGAGCCAAGCATGAACAGATAGAAGCAGAACATAATTGCAGAAGAGAGAAGAAGTGGTAAGCATTGAAATGTCTGCATTTTTTGTAAGGTATTATTCAAGTAAATATTTATAATTAGGGTGGTAGGGTGGTGCTAGGGAGTACTGTTGTCCTCATAGTTTCAAGTGGGTGCTTGAAAAGAGGGAGTTGTAGCTTCCATCTGGTTGCATCCAGAAAAACCGGGGTGGTAGGATGGTGCAAGGGAGAACCATTGTTCTCTATTATACAGGTTGGTTCCTATGTGACTGGAAGTTGGTGCTTCCATCCAGTTGGTGTTGGAACACTGAGGGAGTTGGTGCTTCCTTCTAGCAAGTGCTAGAGAAACCAGAGAGTTGGTGCTCTCATTAAGTTGTAGCTTGTTAAAGAAGAGTTTGTAGCCTCATTTTGAGTTGGTTCTCAAAGAAAGATGATGTACAAAACTTAAAAGATGGCTTATCATTCAAAGAAAAAGAGGTTTTCTCCCTTTATGGGTTTCCTCGTGAATATTTGTCTCTATGTATATCATATGTGTGATTGATGTTTATTATTTTTGTTTCTCATGTCTTTCATGATCTTGATGATCACTTGGAGAAGGTTAACAATATTTTAATAGGCATAAAATTGGTTAAGCACAATAACAACTGATTCACTTCCCCCCCCTCTTAGTTGTCTTAGTAATTTCAACAATTTGTATCAGAGTGGGTTCCTCTTATTTAAAGGTAGATTAGTAATCTTAAACATGATAATCCATGAAGAAACTTCAACCAATAATCCTCATATGTTTGATGGAACAAATTTTGCCTTCTGGAAGGTTCGAATGAGAACATACATCATGGCTTTAGGTGTTGATGTTTGGGATGCTGTAGATTCTGGATATACAAAACTTGTTGTGTTAGCTTCCAAAGATGATAAGTTAGAATTTAGCTTCAATGAAAAGGCAATGAATGATATCTTGAGTGGGCTTGCTGAAGCTGAATTTGTAAAGGTCATGAAAATTGAATCTGCCAAAGAAATGTGGGATAAACTTATTAGCAATTATGAAGGATATGAGTAAGTAAAAGATGCCAAACTTCAGACACAGATTGAAATTTGAAAAACTAAAGATGAATGAGGATGAAACAATTAGTAAATATTTTTTAGAGTTGAGGAACTTGTGAATGCCATGAAGGGTATTGGTGAGAAGATTGAAGACACATTTTTAGTTCAGAAGATTTTAAGATCTCTGCCTGATAGATTTAATCCAAAATTTTCTGCAATAGAAGAACTAAATGATCTTAAAATTTTTGCCATTGATCAACTTCTAGGAACTCTAACTTCTTATGAAATGAGGATTAGAAAATATAAATCCACCACTAGAGAAGAATATTTTAAAGAATACAAGAATACTGATTCAGAATTAGATGATATTGAGGAAACATTTGTGAGAAGGTTAAAGAAAGGATCAGGCAAATACCAAGGCAACTTTCCCTTCAAATGTTTTAACTATGGAAAGATAGCTCACTTTTCATATAAGTCTCCACACATGAAGAAGGACTACAACTCTGAAGGTGAAGAGAAGTACAAATATAAGAGATTTGGTAAAAATAAAATTTTATTTGTAAACAATGATGACTCTTTAGAAGACACAGATAATGACTCTTCCTATGAAGATAAGGTTAATGAATTTATGCTTATGGCCAAGGAGGATTATGATAATAAAAGAAAAGAAATTTATTTTAATGATGAAGAAGATGTGGTTGATATGGAAGGTGAACTAATCAGTGATTTAGAAGAGATTGACAAATTCCGACTTAAGAAGAGAAAACAAAAACAATTGTTGATGCAGTTTGAAAAGAATGGTAAAAAACCTGATGAATGCTTTGCCTTGATGAAAGTGGAGTTAGAAGAGGCAAAGAAAATAGAGGACACTCTGAAACAACATTTATCAGAGAAGAAGGAANAACCAGAAAAGAGATGGAGAAGTTTAAAGCATTGTATCTCCAAAATCTTCCAAGCATTAAAGCCTCAGCAGAACTAAACGACATTCTGAGAAAAAAAATATCTCCTTTGTTGAATACTGGTTTAGGCTATGTAAGTGGTTCAAGAAGAAAACAAACAGAAAACAAAGAGCCAGTAAAGATGATCAAGTTCCAAGTCAGTAGACAATCAGACCATGTGAGTACTCTGCCACCAAAATCTAATAAAGACAAGATGATCCCTGATAAAAAAAAAAAGATATCCAAAGATGGAGAAACAAATCCCAAGAAGAAGGCCATCCTTCAGGTACCAAATTTCTTCCATGGCTATTTTTTTTAATGATCGAATTTTGGTCATAAGATTGCAAATTGTCAAATTAAGTTTAGAGACATGCAATTGAGGAGATCAAGAAATAAACAATCTTTGCAACATAGAACTAAACAACCAATGAGTAGACAAAGTTGCACCAATCACTTTGACCTATTTAAAAATGAGCTCGAATGCTATAACTGTCATAAATTCAGACACAAAGATGAAAACTTCCATCTGAAGAATTACAAAGAAGATCCAAGGATAAAACCCTTAGCTAGCAATGCCAGCACATGGAAAAGAAAATATAGTGAAAATTGTGGTCTAGTACTTTCATCTCAAAGACAAAAGAACCCCTAGTATATTGACAGTGGATGTTCCAAACACATGACTGGAGACAAAAGTAAGTTTATGTCTCTAAGTGAAAGAAAATCAGGAAATGTAACCTTTGGAAATGATGCACCAGGAAAAATCAAAGGTAAAGGAATGGTAAGTCTAATTAATGGAAAAGGGAAAGCTCAAGATGTGTTGTTTGTAGATGTTCTGAAACATAATCTACTTAGTGTCATTCAAGTTTGTGACAAAGGATGTAAAGTTGTTTTCAATTCTAAATATTGTAAAATACAATCTGTGAATTCAGGACAGTTGATTGCAAAAGGCATAAGAACAGAAAACAATGTCTATGTTTTGAAATAAGATAAAGAAGAATGTCAATTAAGCAAGTATGATGAAATCTAGTTATGGCATAAGAGACTTGGACACCTAAATTTTGATCATCCAATCAAACTTAGAAACAGTGGGGCAGTAAAAGATCTTCCAAAAATATCAAATTCATATGATTCTATATGCAAACCTTGCCAAATACGAAAGCTCACTTGAACACAGTTGAAATCTAAGAAATTTGCATCAACAGAGAAACCTCTTTAGTTAGTACATATGGATTTATGTGGACCATAAAGTAAGGAAGGTATTGGAAAAGAAAATGAATTCATGTTGATTATTGATGATTATTCTAGACTTACATGGGTTGCCTTTCTTAAGGAAAAATCTGAAGCATTTGAAAAATTCAAAGTGTTTAAGGCTCTGATTGAGAATCAAACAGGAAAAGGATTGAAGTCAGAAAGGTTTGATAGAGGAGGAGAGTTTATTTCAAGGGAATTCAAAGAGTTTTGTGATAAAAATGGGATCAAAAGAGAGCATACTATTCCAAGGACTCCATAGAAAAATGGAGTAGTTGAGAGACATAATAGATCAATTCAATAGATGGAAAAATCAATGATGAATGAAAGGAATATTGCCCAGACATATTGGGTAGAAGCAATTCATACAACTGTACATAATATTAACAAAGCTCATCTCAGGCCGCAAAGTGACAAGACTCCTTATGAACTATGATTTGGAAGACCTGCTTCAATCAAGCATTTTAAAGTCTTTGGGAGTAAGTGTTATATCAAGAAAAATGATGAAAATCTTGGCAAATATGATGATAGAGATGATGAAGGTATATTCTTAGAGTATACTACAAACAATAAAGGATACAGATGTTATAATAAGAGGCTTCATAATTTGGTTGATTGTATTGAAATAAAAGTTGATGAAGAAATCCCTGTACGATATGTAAGCAATGTTGAATCAACAACAGAGGATATAGTTGAAGTTGAAGATGAACAGGTCCAAGAATTAGAAAGAGACGACTCTAAGTCAGATGAAGATACCAATACTCAGGCATACTCAAATCAGTAGACAACATCAAATCCTCTCTCTAGAATTACTCAAAAGAATCATCCTGCAATTCATATAATTGGTGAGAAAGACAAAGGTGTACAAACTAGGAGAAGGATAATCAAAGACACTGAGAAATCACATATAGCCTTCATATCCATGGTGGAACTCAAGAACTTTCATGAAGCTAGTAATTATGTAAATTGATTAAAATCAATGAAGGAGGAACTGGATCAAATTGACAAGAACAATACTTGGGAGTTTGTTCCTAGACCTACAGATAAGAATGTAATTGGCACCAAATGGGTGTTTAAGAATAAAATGAATGAAAAAGGACAATTTGTTAGGAATAAATCCATATTTATCTGTAAGAGGTATGCACAAGTTGAAGAACAATATTTTTATGAAACCTTTGCACCAGTGGCAAGATTGGAAGCCATCAGAATATTTCTTGCCTATGCATGTCATAAGAACTTTAAAGTATATTAGATGGATGTTAAGTCAATATTTCTTAATGGAGATCTAGAAGAATATGTATATGTGGAACAAATTGAAGGATTTTCACTGACAGATAATCATGACTATGTCTGTAAGTTGAAAAAGGCATTATATGGATTGAAACAAGAACCACGAGCATGGTATTATAGAATGGACAAACTTCTATAGGACAAAGGGTTCAAGAAAGGTACTATTGACAGTAATATGTACATTAAGTTTGAAGGTGATGATTTATTAGTTGTTTTGGTTTATGTAGATGACATTATTTTTGGATGCACTAATGACCCTTTAGTTCAGTCGTTTGCTAATTCAATGCAGACTGAGTTTGAGATGTACATGATAGGAGAACTATCATATTTTCTTGGTTTACGAATCAGTCAGAGTTTTGCAGGAATATTTATCTCTCAAGAAAAGTATTTGAAAGAGAAGTTAAAGAGGTTTTAGATTGAATATTCCTCTCATGTTAGTACACCTATGGTGGTTGGTTGCAAGCTTAGTAAAGATGATATTACACCTGATGTTGATCAAGGAACATATTGATCAATGATAGGCATCCTTCTATACATCACAACATCCCATCCTGATATAATGCAAACTACCAGAATGGTAGGTCATTATCAGTCTGCTCCTAAACAAAGTCATTTAGAAGCTGTCAAAAGGATATTCAAATATTTGAAGGGTACAACGACTTATGGTCTTTGGTATCCTAGAAATCATAACTTTCAATTAACTGCATATTCAGATGTTGATTGGGCAATCTTTTTGGATGAGAGAAAGAGCACTGGTGGAGGTGCATTATTCTTAGGTGATTAGTTAGTAGCATGGCTTAGTAAGAAGCAGGGATATATTTCATTATCAACTACAGAGGCAGAGTACATTGTTGTTGCTACTTGTTGCACTCAGATCTTATGGATGATACAAACTCTTGCAGATTTGAAGACAACTTATACTGATCCAATTCCACTTCACTTTGGTAACACCAATGCCATTAGTGTCTCCAAGAATCTCTTTCTACATGAAAATACTAAGCATATAGCAATAAAATATCACTTTCTCAAAGAGAAGGTTACAAATAGAGTTGTTCAACTAAATTATATTTCTTCGACGGAGAAGATAGCTGATATCTTGACTAAACAACTTGCAATATCTCAGTTTGAGTATCTAAGCCAGAAGTTGGGTGTGACCCTGTTATCAAGTTAAAATAGTCTATCTGATCAGGGGGAGAGTGCTCATAGTATATATAATCAGGGGGAGAGTGATTCAAGGGGATAACATAGTCACTCTCAGTTCTCTTTGACATTGATGTAAAAGGGGGAGAAAAAGGTGTGGTATTCTACAATTGGAGGTCTAGGAAGAATATGTATCCTTTCAGGGTTTCCACCAATGCCAAAGGGGGATATTGTTGGCATATTTGCAGGAAGAGTGTTATTTTCATTGATGGCAAGAAAAAAAATGATAATGGCATATTGGCAACAATGATGGAAAATAGGAAAACAATGATGATAGCATCGAGAATTGTTGTCTACAAGCTCAGGAGGATGAGAACAAGACTTCCAGGAGTGAAGTAGAAAGGCCCTTGAGGTCCAAAGGATCGAAACCATTTGAGAATCTGAATGAAGTCAAAATCTTAGAATATATAGTGGATTTACCATTACATTGGCGAGAAATCTCAGAAGGGAGAACGCTTTCCAGAAGTGTAGACAAGGTCTAAAAGACACACGCGTAGGAGGAACGAAGGTCAAAGCGTTTGAATACTTAGAAAATATTCTAAGTCAAAAGAAATTGTAAGCTCATGAGGAGGAGAGAGAGTGGCCATCAGATCAAGCACTGTGAAGATCTGGGCCATTGGATCGAGGAAAGTCATGGGACATCGATTGAATGAGAGCAGATAATCAAGAATCAAGAAATGAAAGAAAGGAAGTGATAAATTTTGAAATCGCGAAGTGCGAAGTCCCGAAGTGTGAATGAATACTAGTCGTCCATTGAAGTAGGACACGTGATGAGAGATAAACATTACGTTGATTCGCAATTCGGGAAATCTGAGATAGGAGAAGCGAAAAATCACGTAGTCTGGAGACTTGAAGGAGATCTCGAATGTTGATCGAGAAAGGGTTCGTAAAATCGTTGATCAGGTTGAAAGGTCAAATTCCCAAAGTAGAGGAAGAGCCATCGATTGAGAAGGATAGGTTTCCGCAGATCATCGACTCTGGAAGATTGGCGTATGAAGAAAAACAAGGTATTAGATTTGAAATTCCCGGAGCGTGGATCATGAAGTAAATCACAACCATTGATTTAGGAAGGCTAGATCTGATCTGCAGACTTGAGATGATAGATCTAAACTATCCGTTCAGGAGCACCGTTAATATCGTGAGATCGATGGTCTCATAACATTGTGGGGATTGATGGTGCGTGAACTTTAAAAAGTTAAGGGCAAGCTGCAATTGAAACGATGGTTTTGGAGAAAGGGCACGTGGAGGCTCGAGGTAAATTGCAGGGCGAAACACAGTTTGATCTCAAACCACCTTTGGTCACGCCCGCATTTTCATGGTCACATGATATCATCACCCAAGGTCACATCAACAGAATATAAGGGAAGGAGCTAGCGCTTCTAGGCTCCACAAAGGAGGTTACACAATGAAAATTCATAAGGGCCTCTATGTGTATAATACAATGACACTGATCAAACAAAATCTGATCGAAGGGTTTCTTTTTTACTTCATGATTTTTTGATGAGTTATGATTCAATTACACTAATTGAATCATTGTTCCTTAGCAGTTGAATCATTGTTCTTGAGTGTTGGAATTATGATGCCTGAGCGTTTTTTAGATTCCCGACTTGAGAATTGGAGATGTGGAGTGTAACGCACAATGAGACAAGAAATAAAAGAAAAAATTCCATGACAGAGAGGCTTTTGTTGTCTTTCGATAAAATAAGTTGAACTGTATGTGATCAAGTAGATAGAAGAAACATAGACGAAAATATGCAGAGATGAAGAACATACGCTGGACAGAGCAGAAATGGTGAAAACAAAAGACTATAAGAGAACCTAATAGCATGAGAAGAATAGAGGAAGAGCAGATGGAGATAGACAACAAGCGGAGTCAAGCATGAACAACCAAAAGCAGAACATAATTGCATAACAAAGAAGAAGTGGTAAGCATTGAAATGTATGCATTGTTGTAAGGTCTTATTCAAGTAAAGATTTATAATCAGGGTGGTAGGATGGTGCTAGGGAGGACTGTTGTCCTCAGAGTTTCAAGTGGGTTCTTAAACACAGGGAGTTGTAGATTCCATTTGGTTGTAACCAGAAAAACCTGGGTGGTAGGGTGGTGCAAGGGAGAACCATTGTTCTCTATTATACAAGTTGGTGCCTACGTGACTGGAAGTTGGTGCTTCCATCCAGTTGGTGCTGGAACACTCAGGGAGTTGGTGCTTCTTTCTAGTGGGTGCTAGAGAAACTAGAGAGTNAAGAGGTTTTCTCCCTTTATGGGTTTCCTCGTGAATATCTGTCTCCGTGTATATCATATGCATGATTGATTTTTTTTATTTCTGCTGCTCATGTCTTGCATAATCTTGATGATCACTTGGAGAAGGTTAATAATATTTTAATAGGCATACAATTGTTTAAGCACAATAACAACTGATTCACCCCCCCTCTCAGTTTTCTTAGTAATTCCAACACGTCCTACTAATTCCACTACTATGACTACCTTTACTTCTATATTTATTTCCTTCACTAACTACAAGTGACAAATTTTCATATCTTGGAGACACACATGACGTCATGGGTTCGACATAGAGTCTGGCCTGATTTGAGCTACAAGGATGTAATGGGTCTCCTTCCGCTGAACTAATCTGATTGTCATATTCATTTTCTATGTGTGGAATCCTTTGATCTAGATCACTACATTGGTGTCCCTTTCCTAAACCTCACTATGTTGTCCTTCTCTATTAGCCACAATCCTCTTCCTACTGTACCAAAATATTTTTCCACTAAGACACACTCCGATTTATCCTTTTGTCACACATTATTCTTCTCTCATCATTCTCATCCCATCCAGTCCTCATTTATTCTTTCCTTCATCCCTCTTCTTCATACACTCAGAACATCCCCTGGTCATCCTCTAGTCCCCCTATGTGCACGTGAAGGCTCCTAGCTACTAGGGAGATCAGATTCTAACTTCATAACCCCCTTATCACACATCAACATCTTCATCCAAGTAGAGAATTATTTCAAATATCTTCCAAGTGGAATTTTAGAGAACTCCCTTTCAACACCACTATATGATTGGGTGCAATCTATAGAAAAATCAATAATATAACCCCCCAATATATTATCCAACAAAAAATAAATTATACATGAGATATGATTACTTATGGTATTAACTTCCTGGATCAAATCAGAGGTCCAAATCCTTGAAGCAACAATGTAAAATGTTATGTTCTTTTGAGATAATCTTTGTATCCACTCAACCCAAACTATCAGGAAATCATCAAAGAATATCTCATGTAAATTTATAAATACATACCTTTGTAACCACTTCTCTGAGTTGATCCGCAAGTTCTTATTCTGATCTCTGGAAAACACACATTCCTTTTTCTCTAACCATTTTCCAATATCTTCCTTAGTTGGCCTCCAAATTCCCCTCAATCGCAGATCCCAGTCCCAAGAATGGAACAATTTGATGGCACACAACGGGAAGAACCAGGGTTCAACATGAGTTTACCAACAACACACCCTCAGATATTGGCTTTTTTGACATCACCCGCAAGCAGGTGAGACTCACTTGAGGTATCTATGGGAACTGCAGGAACCAAGTTTTCACAGTAATGAAGGGATGGGAAGCACTCTTCATAACCATTATACTTAGAATTTATTCATTGTACCTTTTATCATGTGTGCAAAAACATAAAATATGTAACATATTTAGAATAACAGACATATGTTATATAAAAAAAACAAAAAACACATAATAACAAATAGTCACCATATTTTAATGTGGTTCACACAAGATGGGCTACATCCACAACGACCAAATTGTTACTATATTATTGAGAATCATCCCTTTCAAAATATGTGTGCTACTCATACATCACGTCGTTTCCATTCTCCTGTCCTCTATCTGTCTCTCTTTACTCTTCACTCTTGCATACAATGCACACTCGCATATTATCTACTTCTTACTCTCAGTCTACTCTCATATTCATTCACTTACTGATCTATCCAAAAGCCCTTATATATTTATACAATTACATTAGGGCTTAGTCATTTTTGATGGACCAAAATTCCTAATGGATTCAAACGATATTCCTTCCTTTATGCATGTTGATCCCTGAAAATGCGCCAACTATGTCTCCTTCCTTTGCATGTGCTACACAATTCCCCAAAATAGTCCCAAAATTCCTGTCTAAACAATGACCTGGGGGTGGGACGATCTAACATGGTATGGATATTCTCCCAATGAACCTTTACTCCCTTAACATCAATCACATGCCCTAGATAGAGGATCTATGTGAACCCAAACATGCACTTTTCCTACTTGGAAAAAAGCAACCGCTCCTCCATAATGGTGAGAATCGCATCCACATGCTTCAAATGTTCCTCCCACATCCTGTTGTAAATCAAAATATTGTCAAATAACAATAGTAAGAATTTCCTTAATTGTTTGTTGAAAATATGGTTCATGCATGATTGAAAGGAAGCTGATGCATTAGTCCACCCGAAGGGCATGACTAGAAACACATAGTTACCATAGTGACACATGAATGTTGTTTTATGTATATCCTCCTCTCTGACCCGAATCTGGTGGTATCCTTATCATAGATTGACCTATTAGAAGTACACTTCCCCATGAAGCTCGTCATTCAACTCATCAATCTTGGTTATTGTGTATCAGTGTTTTATAGTCTTCTTCTTCAGTTTCCTATAGTCTATGCACATCCTCATAGTGCCATCCTTCTTCTTCACTAGTACAACTGATGAAGCAAAGGGACTAGATAAAGGCCTGATATTTCCCATATCCAACAATTCCTTTATGGCCTTCTCTATTTTTTCCTTAAATATATTCGGATTCATGTAGGGGGTGGTGATCATAGGATTTGAACCCTCTTCTATCTCAATGATATGCTCAAATACTTTGTCAGGTGGTCTTCCTGTTGGAAATGGTTCAAACACTCTTTCATGCTTTACAAGCAATTCCTAGATATCTATTGGGTATTGTTGGCGATCTTGTGGTGTCTTCTCCATGGTGATCAAGCACTTTGTTGTGCAAGCCAAGTCCCCATGTCTCTAAAGGGCCTTCGTGAATTGATTAGGAATGATCCTATGGGAACCTGTTGACATACCTCTTAGGATGACTCGTTGTCCACCCTTTTCCTGGAACTCCATCCTCATTTCTCGAGAATTCATGTGGATATATCCCAATGAGTACAAGCACTAAAATCTTATCACTACATGACTATTTTCTAAATCCATGACATCAAATTCATTGATTAACGTATAGTTTCCCAATGTTGCTTCCAATCCTATAATCCTCTAATTACATGTCATGTTGTAACCATCTGCTACTACCACATTGAATCCCTAAAAATCCCTTGTAGGTAAGACAACGGGTTATAATCCATAAAGGATAATATATTAAATAATGTATATGAATATAAGATGATGAGATACAATAAGAATGAGGGCATTATAAACCCAAGCAGGGGTGCCCTTCCATGAAGAGACATGACCATTCATTGGGAAGGTTTCTCTTCATTAATTATTCATTAACTATTATAATGTATTTATATTTATTATTATATATTATTTTCATAACATTGCCTTCCCCTTAAAAATTCTTTGTCCTCAAAGCATAATTATGGAAGACTTATCTCTTTCTCTGGTTTGTAGTATCATCTCCTTATTCTTTATTCATAAATTAGTGATTGTTGAGGACTTGAAACAATGGAATATTCTAAGCACTATGTAGAACCATCAAATTGTAAGGGAGTCTTCCCACCTTAAATCGATCTTCTGCACAATGGGGATTTTATGGGGTTCTTGTGGACAATATGATGTATTTTGACTCCCATGATAACTTCTACCTTGAGCATCATTTGTAATGGAGGTAATAATTTTTTACATATTTGTCATTTTTTTTTGTGGATACATGCATTGGTTGAAGTATCGATTTTTGTGATTAGGATGTCTATAAGGCATCCTTGCAACTTGATATTTACTTCATTTACTTGTAGCTTGTTCTTGATTAACATTTGGAATTGAGTCTTCTTTATAGCCCTGGATTGTTTCTAGTTCAACATGTGAAGACCTCTTTACATCAACTGAATCCGTTTGAGATGTAAGGTTGAATGGGTCTGTATTAATTGCTTTATCCACCATCAAGTTATTTCCATTTGAAGACTTATATAGTTTCATAGGTTTAGTCATTGTCTCTTTATCTACCAATGATTTGTTATTGCTAATTTTTTCTAACTTGTTCTCTACCGTCTTTTTATCACTCTTTATCTTCTTAATCTAGGTGAGTAAACTTTGATTATGGATTTTTAAACCACAATTCTCTTCATCTTTCTCTGATAATTTCTTAATAAGATTTTGATTAGCTTGTTCTAACTTCTGATTTTGATGTTTTAGGCGAGAGATTTCTTGATTTCGTTCTAGTAAGGTCTTGTCATATTTTTTTCTCTTGTATTTAATTTATGCATGCAACTCCTCATTACGTTTTTCTTGGAAAGAATAAATTTATTCTTAAGTTTATCCATGACAACTTCATTTTGTAAAATTCTATTGGTCTCTTTATAATATGCTAGTTCATCTTCCAATTTCTTGTAGGGATTTTGATATTCTGTTAGAATAAATGGTTTTCGACAATTTGTGCAATTAAAATTTTGATTTCTAAAGGATTCTTGAAAATTAAACACCATTGCATAAAAGGGACATTTTGCCAAAAATGTAGGATTATTTATAGTTTTCATAGTTCACTTAGTACTTCTTCGAAAGTAAGTAAATGATTAAATTTATTGAATGTAGAAGATCCTCAAATAAAATTTAATAATAACTCTTTAAAATTTATCATTTTCCCTTTTAATATTCTTAAAATCCTTTTCTATATACTTTATGTTTCCACTTATAAATACTTCACCAATTAAAAATTTTAAATATCGTAGGAGACTTTAAATACACATTTTTATATTCTTAGCGGTGCCTAGGGCTCAATAAAAGAGACCCTATGGTATATTTCTTTAGAAATAAATACACACAGACATATATATGATATGGAATACCATGGGCCAATGGTTTTCCAAAACCATGGGCCCTTAAATCTCTAAATCTAAAATAAAATATTCACTTTTTGACTTCTTTGTAACTTTTTTTTTTAGTTACCTTTTCTTAACTTTTTTTGATATGCACGTATATTTGTTCACGTGCCTTTAAGAAACCCTTTCTTTTTTTATTTTTTTTTATCTCCTATTTTTTTTTCCCTAATTTGTTTCATAGATTGGTAATATTTTTTTATTATTATTGTATTTGCATTTGCATATTTTTATTTTTAATGTTTTGGTTCTTGTAATGTGCAGTGGAATAATTCCTTCGTTCACATAAACGATGAATGGCCAAGGGCCATTTGTGGTCAATATGACCCGAAGATCAGAGAAACTCTAAAGATTTTTTAGTGTGGCTAGAATCCTATATGGCCAATGGCCAGGATCAGTACGATGGTTCCCACAACTCCTTGCAACAATAGAAAATATTATTCCTCCTTAGTTCTCTCCAAGTTTCTTCATCCAACTTGTCCTTCTCTTCTCATGTATTTTGGGAAGGTTTTGACAACTGACCCTTTTGTGGAATAAATGTTTTTTCTGATGTCTTCTTGGGGACTGTGTCTTCCATATCCTGGGTCTTCATGATAGTTTCCTATAGTGTGTTTGGATTAAACACCATCGCCCAACCTCTTAAGGGTTCAACCAATCCCTCTATGAATAACATCACCAATCTCTGCTCAGAAACATCAGTCACCATGACTGCCATACATTGTTCCAACTTCCTAAAGTGTACCTTAGGGTCTTTCCTATCAAACCTATCCATGTCTGCCTCAGTTGTTCCAACTCCCTAAAGTGTACCTTAGGGTCCTTCATATCAAACCTATCCTTCATCCTTTAGGTGAAATCCTCATATGATGTGATTTTGGAATGACCCAATATAATAGTCCATGGTACAACCACTCATGAGCCTCTCCATCCAAATGTAGAGTGACAAACTTGATCGCATCTACCTCTATCATAAGATTAAGATTAAAATAAGTTTCCAACTTATGTACCCATGCTCGGGATGTGCACTTATCAGACTTGTCAAAAGAGGGGATAGTCATATTCCCCAATTTGTGCAAAAGATCAAAATTTTGTTGATTCAAACCCGCCCTAGGTTTGTTCCTCATCCTGAGGTTGCAGTTGTTGTTGTAAGACATGGTTTCCTGGGATCCTTCTTCCAACAACTGATACTCCCTAATGTAGGAGTTCATTTTTTCCTCTCCCTGCTTCTCTGGTGCTCCTATAGGCCACTCCTCAAGGAATGGTGGCAATAATGGTCTGAGTACATATCTTCTATCTTCTGCCTCAATAAATCACATGCTCGGAAGATCACTGGCTCTAATACAATTTTAATGTCCCCAAATAGGTTATGTCGGTTTATTATGTTTTCTATCGAAGATTGTTAATTCTCCTTATCTAAATATGTCAATCACTCGGTATTAATGTTATTGTTAACCTCTTACAAACAATTTACTCATATAGGAATATTGACAAATACATTGCATGCATCCATTACACAAAAAATAGAGTAGATAACCATGGAATCTTATTATGGATGGAAAAAACTATACACTGATATCTAATGGATGTACTATCAATTGCAGAATACTCATGATTACAAAAATCTAATGGTTACAGGGAAGCTGCAAAAATCTACTAACATAAACAATACAAGGAAACCTGGAATGATGCCAAATTTATGATGATCATTGTGTCGCTCTGCTCTATCAATGCCCACTCTTATTGCAACCATTCAATTCCTCCTGTAACCCTATGCAATCTTTCCAATCATCATAGAACAACCATGATCCTAAAGGTCCTCATGAGACAATTGTTGGACATCTAACGGGGCCTCACATGATGCCCTATACTCAACCCGCGGGGGTGCCCTAAACTACGATCTCTCTGAAACCTTCCTATCACCTGCCAAATTATGAATTTAACTCTTTGGAAAATCTTCACAAACGTCTTGTGAAAACCCTCAACTGAACTTAAATCTCCAACTAAATCTCTAGTGGAAATCCTTGGTGGACCCCCCTCTTGTCTAGATAGGATGGATATTGCACCACCGAAACTAAACTGAAGTAGTAGAAGGGTTTTTCTAAACATCAACAAAACAATGGATCCAAGAGAACTCTAAAATGAGAGATCCAATCATGATGCCAAAGAAAAGGGTTACCCCTCTATTTATCCTTTCTCTGAACCTTCTAGATCTTTCTCCTTTTTGACCAAATCAAACCCTCACTTTATATTCCCTCCAATTTATTTAAATATAATCAATTATTTTATTTAATGTCACTTTATGATTTAGCATTCTAGTGAAACCTAATAAACCTCCTTGAATCCATTTCCCTTGTTGAGTATAGCCTACAAGATTCATATAGGCTATTTAATCATCCTCTATTATGATCAACTGGGAGGCGACATTACAAAAATATATCTTTTGTTGAATTGGGAGATTTTGCGGCCATTGATTCGACAAGGTGAGTGGATCTCAACCCTTCGTCAAAGAAGGAATCATCATTGGGAGCGATTGAGTGCCGAGAATTGTGGAAATTCTAATGACGAAGATAAAATCTAAAGATGGAATGAGAACCGACGATCTTTTGGGAATAGCCTCGACAAGATATGTACCGTTGATACAAAATTCATTGTCATCGAGAATAGAGACTCGATGAAGTGAGTGTCGAGCTGGAGAGGTGTTGATGACGATAAAGGCTCAAGGATTGATGAAATCTGTCAATGAGTATGTAGGTGTGGGCTGATCTCCACCATATATTTTTCTAGGCCCCATGTAAGATAAGAAGGGGTGATGGCATCATGTCGATGTGGTAAGAAGATTGGTTGAGAAAACCTGAGTGGTCCCGGAAGGCATAGAATCCCTTGTGGCTTTGACTGTAATATAGACCATCGGATTTGGATGCTTCCAGATCGAGGTTGTTCTTCAGAGGATGTCAGCTAGGGTCCAAAGGCTTGGATAGGGGCAAGTTCTGACGATGATGAGATATTGGGGTTAAACAATAGTCGTTGAACAACAGATAGGCGAGATAAATTCTCAACCATGGAGCCTAGTGAGTCCCTCCTTGATCTGGATTTAGGAGTAGAACAAACTGATTAATAGACTGAATACAATAAACACAGAGATGGGAAGAATAACACAAATATCCAGTGAGCAATATCTTCTATTAAATAATGAAATAGGCCAAAACTGTAAAACTGCAAAACTGAAGCTTTCTTGAATGGTGGTAGCTATCTCTGAGAAGAGATTTAGCTACTACGCGCATATGCTGGAGAAGAATGAATTCCAATGAGGCTCCAAAGGCCTTTTTGATATTACTCATGAATTCCAAAACCCTCGACATCCAAAAACCTAACCCTAGAAGGTGAAACACCAAAAGGCACGTGGGCCCTATTGGTAAGTTGGTGTAATTTGGTACCTCAACTTCCAAGGGTCGTAACGTTTGCATACGACCTCTATTTTAGGCCTGTGATGGCTCGATGGAAAGGTCTTTCAGAGAGATACACATTCCACCATCAAAATCTGACTCTGTCTATAGTATAGATATGGCGAGCCAAAAAGACAATGTTTAAGGCCCCAAAACACCCCTGGAAGTACAACAAGATGTGATGACATGAAAACATACAAAATAATCCAGTTGGATTAGGCGAGACTCCACCCATATCCACTTGGAGAATGTGTGGGGATTCATACAACCCCATAAGTGTATAACTTACAATTATAAACCAGTACAAAAGAACATGTTGAACAAAAACAGACACAAGGATCTAGTTGGAATAGGTGGGTGGCCACCAATATCCACCTGGATCAATCCTCCCCGCTTAGGAAGCAATGATCTCCATTTTGTTGAGTTCCCACATCAGGTGAGGAAATGTTTGCTGGATTTGGCCCCGGGCAAGCCACTTTCCTTGGTGTAGGAGTTTCCCTTCCTTGACAATCTGATAAAGTTGGATCTGTTGCTGGGGAGTGCCCTTGACCTGTGTGTCCACTCTCTAATTGATGGATGCTTGTTCCATGCAGTGAGGGTTGAGTTTTGTTGGTGTCAGTTGTCTGCAATCTCAAAGGTGTCCAATAATGGTGTAAAATATGGTCGAACGAGGTCCACATTGAATACTGGATGTAGACCAAAGAAGGGTGGAGTGTTGAGCTCAAAAGTATTTCTACCCACAGCCTTGGTAATAGTGTAAGGTCCATAACAAAGTGGGAGAAGCTTCTGATGGGGCCCGGTGAGACGCTCCTTCTGAAAATGTAACCAGACTTTGTGGCCAACCTAAAACTGGTGTGGTACCTTGTGTTGATCATGGCGCTGCTTGTACTTAGCATTGGATGTAAAATCTCTTGGGCATGTTGGAAGAGGTGTTGAACCGGCTAAATGAATCTGGTGGCTTTGTCGATCACAGACTGATCTGGGAAAGAGTCTGTTTGTGCGGTGGAAAGAGGAAGTGCAACATCAATGGGTCCCAAGGGTTGGAATCCTAGACCCACTTGAAATGGGCTATGGCCGGTGGAACTATGGAGAGATCTATTGTAACTGTGTTGGACATATGGGAGACTCTCGTCCCATGTATGAGAATGCTTAGAATTTTACATGCACAGGATGTGCACAATCATCTGATTGATGATCTCTGTTTGGCCATCGATTTGGGGGTGGAAAGAAATGGATTTTGTGATCTTGGTGTCCAACAGAGACCAGAGACTCAAACAAAAGGTGTTGAGGAACCTGTTGGTTCGGTCGGAGATGATGGTCTGGGGTATCCCAAAGTGGACCCAAACTCGTTCGAAGAAGAGATTGGCAGTATCTGTTGCTGTGACATTCTTCTTACAGGCTGTGAGGATGGCCATCTTCAAAAATCGATCAACGACCAAAAACACACAGTCATTTCCTTGCTTGGTGGATGGTAAACCAGACATGTAATCCATGGAGATGGATTCCCACGACTTCTCAGGAATTGGAAGAGGGGTGTATAAGCCTTTCTTCTTGATGGTTGGATTGGCAATGGCACATGCAGTGAAAGATATGCTATACTTGCTAACGCCCTCTCGAAATTTTGGCCAATAAAAATGTTTCTGAAGAACGACCACAATTTTCTCTACGCCAAAATGCCCTACCACCCGACTGTAGTGGGATTCCCAAATCAGCTTTGCTCGCTCTCTTGTAGGAGCACAAAGATGGCCCAGGTGGCATAAGAGTTTGTCATGAATGTGAAAACTAGTGACAGTGGTGCATGTACCCAAGATATGATATGTGGTGGCAAAGTCTGGATCTTTATGATAAATTTGGGCCACTCTGATGCTTCATGTCCACAGGAATGTAGCACAGTAGTGAGTGCAACCACAGGAGGCCGACTGAGGCAGTCAACGACACGATTGGAGATGCCTATCTTATACTTGACATTGAGATGGAATTGCTGCAGGTAGGTGGACCCTTGTGTCTGTATGTACTGCAGAGGCTTGTGATCGGTGTGTATGATCATTTCTTTCCCCATAATGTAATGTTTCCATTGACGGTAGGCTTGTACAATGGAATACATTTCCTTGTCATAGGTGGGGTATTTCCGGACAGTATCAGAGAGTGTCTCACTATGGTATGCCACATGATTCTCGTGCTGAGTGAGAACTGCGCCCACAACATAATTAGATGCATCAGTCTCAATTTCAAATGGTTGTTGCAGATCGGGGAATGAGAGTATTGGAGAAGAATGGATTCCAATGAGGCTCCAAAGGCCTTTTTGATATTACTCATGAATGCCAAAACCCTAGACATCCAAAAACCTAACCCTAGAAGGTGAAATGGCAAAAGTCATGTGGGCCCTATGGGTAAGTTGGTGTAATTTGGTACCTCAACTTCCAAGGGTCGTAACTTTTGTATATGACCGTTTTTTTAGGCGTGTGATAGCCCGTTGGAAATGTATTTCAGAGAACTACACATGCTGCCATCAGACTCTGAATCGGTTTACAGTCTGACTATGGCGAGCCAAAAAAAAAATTTTAGGGCCCCAAAACAACGCTGAGAGTACAACAAGATGTGCTGACATGAAAACATACAAAATAAACCAGTGGGATTAGGCGAGAGGCCACTTGTATCCACCTGGAGAATGTGTGGGGCTTCATACAACCCTAGAAGTGTAGAACTCACAATTATAAAGCAGTACAAAATAACGTGTTCAACAAAAACGAACACGAGGAGCCACTTGGAATAGGTGGGTGGCCACGAATATCCACCTGGATCACTCCTGTCGAATGAAAGAAGGGTCAAAAGCATGCACTTATCCGCCGTGCAATATCAAGGCACCGACATGATCAGAGTCGTTGTAAGTCAAGTTTGGAGAGTTGGTTGATCTGGGGTAGTCACAAAAGGAAGGATCATTGCCGGAACTTCGGTTGGGGTGTTGATGATCCACGAGAGTAAGATCCCTGACGACGACAATGAAAGTAGGCCCAAGTGATCAGGACCATTGATCTAGAAGTCGTTGAACTTGGTGGCAGGAGCCACATGAGTGCCACATAAGATGGCATGAATGGTTGGAAGCCACATGGAAATAAAATGGAATTTTACGATGAGAGTTTGAGGACTTCAGGAAGTTGTAGCACTTGATCCAGAGTTCTGATTTGGGTGTGGTGGTAGTTGTTGGAAAGATCTCGACGAACATAATTCAACTATGGTTCTTAGCACTAACTAGGAGCCAAGTTGAGGGAGAGAAATTATTAACATCCCACGAACCTACAAGGGGATAGGGGATTGGGTGTGTCATGCTTAAATTACTTCTTCATCTCGCCCAAAAACATGGTGTCCAACAAATTCAAATTTATGGTGACTCTCTCTTGCTTATCAAATGGTTTAGAAATGAAGCTCAAATAAGAAAATTTACCTTATAGTCCCTTTATGATGATATACAATAGCATATACCAACTTTCACACATATCTCTTTGTTTCAAATAGAGGACAGCACTAACAAGACTTGAAGAATTCGCCTACAGACTTGTTCACACGGCAGCGTCTGAGGACTCTACCGCCGGTTGCTGAGACGCTGCTTATAAACACGTCGTTTAGAGGACAGCATTGATAAGACTTGAAATCATGTTCCGATATGACCGCAAATAAAATAACTTTCATCTTTATTGGATGCTCTGTCGATGTCATTTTTCAAT
Organism: Picea mariana; assembly: GCA_032191745.1. Taxonomy (NCBI): domain Eukaryota; kingdom Viridiplantae; phylum Streptophyta; class Pinopsida; order Pinales; family Pinaceae; genus Picea; species Picea mariana. The sequence continues at coordinate 274,682 of JASDQU010104010.1, read as the reverse complement.
TATTAAAGTAACAAATTAACATATTCGAAGATATTTTCGACGGAGCCGATGAGACATAAAAATTTATGTATTGTCTCAACGAAATGAATTATGGAATAACTTCAGAATAGGCTGTCTCACGAAATGATTAGTACTCACTCTTACATGAATCAATGGTCCTTTCATTCTCTAGGATAAAAAAGAAAAAAAAAATTCTTCGAATCCTTCACATTTTGACGAAGCCCTATATATTCAAAGGTATTTTACTTTCCTTTATTAAAGTAAATTATCTCGAATCGAATATCATGTCGGACATCACAGGCCTTAATTCTTGGAACTCATTGAGCCGAGTCCATGTCATCCATCCCTCAGTCTCTATATAATGCTGCCAAGGATCACATTCACAACCATGTTGCCAGCGATTTCTGCGAACTAACGGGGTCATAGTGTGCTGAGAGATAMAGAGATTATTATCTGCTACCCAACMACTACAATGAGTACGARAAAGTCTGGTGGGAAGTCAGGCGGGGGTTCTAATGGATCCGCGGGGAGGYYGGGCGGGGGYTCTCAGGGTAGCATGGGGAAGTCGGCRCSGAAGCCGAGTTCTCASGGGATRTCKGGYGGGAGGCCGAGTTCTCAAGGGATRTCGGGTGGRAAGCCGAGTAGTTCTGTGGACACCAAATCCCTGCGGTTCACGCAGGACAGTATAAAGGGTTCGTTCAGTAAAGGAAATCTGAGCGGCGTCAAATTGCAGGACGCTGTGGCTGATATCAAGGCAGGAAAACTGGATCCTTCGTCTAATGGTCCGCTTAATGTGCACAAAGGCCAGAAGGGGGAGCTCTGGTGCGAGAATAACCGGAGTCTGTTTGTGGCGCGGGAGGCTGGCGTCCCGTCGGTCGAGGTGAAGGTAAAGTCCAGTGACTTCAAGTCTCGTACTCTTGGGGATACAACCAGGGAGAAGCTGGGCGACCCCAATTTCTTCCCCAGGGTCAGGGGCTCCGGTCAGTGACGTACCTGGCAGACAGATCTGGGTTTAATATAGTAATGACTGCTGAATGTAGATAAATCTACAGTTCGTTTGCATGGTTTTATTAGTTGGTAAAGTCTGGTCTTTTGTCTTCGAACTTACAGTGCTGGAAGCTTTTGGGTTTGAACGTTTTGGGTTGTGTAAATATTAAATATATCAATATGACGGCCTCTCCTTAGCGGTGGGGATTTTGGTTTGCTATAATTTTACTTCTTCCATTTCTGTATTGGTTTAATGATTTTATTTTCAATGCTTAGTATAGTGACTCTGAGTAGTTTCATATGTTTTGACATCT
>JASDQU010104010.1:253088-273361 GCA_032191745.1 Picea mariana | reverse complement strand
GTTTGAACGTTTTGGGTTGTGTAAATATTAAATATATCAATATGACGGCCTCTCCTTAGCGGTGGGGATTTTGGTTTGCTATAATTTTACTTCTTCCATTTCTGTATTGGTTTAATGATTTTATTTTCAATGCTTAGTATAGTGACTCTGAGTAGTTTCATATGTTTTGACATCTGATTTGAATTTTTTCTTGCACTCGTCTGGATATAAGCCAATTCTATCATCTGCTGAATGGAAGAAAATTAAATATATCGTTTTCAAATTATGTCTTTCTTATTTTCACGATGCATGCTATGTGAACTGCACGTAGTTATCATCACCATATTAGGAGCAGCCATATGAGAGGTAGATCTTTTAAAAATCCGTCATGCAGCGATCCACATATAAATAGGAAATAGGAAACATATGAGAGGCATATCTTCTAATATCATCTTTGGCGACTGGACACTAAATACTCTTTGCATCAAAATACTCCTTTACCAACATAGAGAAACCTGCACAATCTTAAGTGAATAGAGAAATTACAAGAATTGTTCATATTCCCTTTGGGAAAGTACATAGGGAGTATAAATAGCATATGCAAATAACATTCAAATTAAGAACTATATGTATGGTTGGCTTAAATGAAACTTAGGCAATAAACATAATCCTAATTGAAATAAAGATAACCTTAACTATGTGTTGATGCCCTCAATGATCCCATGTCCCAACACTTAGGGTCCCATTAAATGTTTTAATGAGCCTCATATTGTAAGCTATGGTTCCCTTGTCATTTTTTTTTTTAACAAATTTGATGTTTTTGGAGGATTATGAATTCATGGCTATCTTTATGAGTTAAAATAATGCTTGGAAATTGATGTGTATTTCAATGGATTGCTTATTTCTTATGCTCTTGATGACAAGTTAATCAATAGTTTGGATCAAGTGAAATCATGATTTGATTTTTTGTCTCATTTTAATTTCATCTTACTTGTTTCTTACATGAGAATGAAATAATGATGATCTTTTCATTTGTTTGAATCATATGGTTATTTGATTGTTGCATGTGGTTGAAATTGATCTAATATGTTCAATGACATGCGAGGTGAGAGATATATCAACATTATCATCTCAATATTAGCATGGAAAGAAACACAATTTTTACCTTGAAACTAATTCAATCATTGAATGCAAGCATTGGATCAGAGATGCTAAGTCACTTCAATTGATAAGTGAGTGAAGTTGTGCAATAACATCATAAGTGGTATGGTAGTCATCAACAAGAGATATGGAAAAAATTGAAGTAATGTGGTATGCAAGGGTAATAAATGTAATGCATACAAACATGTAATGATTATGTCATAGTACATTTAGCAATGTAAGATCACACATGAGCGTCATGTGAGGTGGAAGACTCTTGATTATGAGAAAAATGATGTTATCTCAAACTATTAGTAGTTATTAGCATCATTTTTGTGGCATTACAATCGCTTGACGAAGTTTCAAAGCATGATGGATGACTTTAGATGCATTTTCCCTTTAGAATTCAATTAGAGTGTGGGAGAACTATAGAATAATGTAGCAGATTCTTGAGAGATAATCGAGGATGTGTCAATAAGGAAAATTAAAGAGAATATACCATAGATGTAAATTGCATGCAAAGTTGTGGAATTTGGTGAAATAGTTTCTTGTGTGAAGACTGAACTTTATCCATAGAGGCTTATTTCCACACATTTTTTAATTCGACCAAATAGGATATGGGAATGTCAAAAGATGTTGGATTGATGATTTTTGGGTCCATGAAGTTTATTGAAGGAATTTGATTCCAAGCCCTGCAAATACAAAAATGCAATAAAAAAGGTTTCCTATCAAATGAGAAATTTTCACTTCACGTTTTATGAAAGGCATCCAACAAAGCGCAAGATGTGGCACATAGCTAGCCATTATAAATGTTAATGCATCCTCTATGTCCCATTTCTAATGAATCCAAAATCCAATATTTGATGAATTAGTTACATATTTATGAAGTGAGAAAACTAAAGGGTTTTTCGTTATTAATTATAATTAATTTTGAAACTATGTCAAACAACCTCTTTGTTTGTTTTTGACATCATGGACAACCTTGTTAATTATTGTTGAGTTTAATTCCTTTGATAATCATGATTGATTTTTTATATTGCATGAGTGACTATGGAGATATGTAGAGGTGTAGATATCCTTCTTTCATAATGTAACATACCTAGCCACTCATGCACCCTCTAGGATGGTGGGGTACTTGTAAATTTCTCCAATTTCCACAAATGCATCATACTATTAAACTCTAATACTATATAATTATCCCTCTTTGCAATATCATGAAATTATATATGCAAGATGACATGAATACTTATGCAATTCATGTAAATACACATAATATAATAACACGTTGAGATATTCTTTAAGTAAACAACAAATTAACCCATTTTCATACATAATAATCAACACAGGTAAACACATAATTTAACACTTATCTTTAATAATGAAAGATACTAACTAGATTTTGATGTTCCTCCCAGCTGTAGGCACCGTTCCACCAATTATTTGTACAATAGGTCACCCCTATGCTGGTTTTGTGAGTCCACGAGGATGGAAAGTAATTTCTCAATCAAATCCCACAAATGTATTAGTCTATCCAGTCATGCAACCCTCCCAATCCCTAGTTGTCTTTTCCCTTTCCGTCTGCACAATCTAGAGAAGTTGACACCCATATTTGCAATGCAATCCCTCAGTATGTCACACCTATCTTCCTGGGATTCAACACAGACTGGATAGAAAAATATCAATGATGGGATCTACAAGGATGCTCAATATCAATTTTCACAATAGTCATAAAATTCATCCCCCTAACATACTTGGCTCCATTTCTGTTGTAATTCATAGGAACAACTTGAAGGTAGAGATATAGATGGAATAATGGTAGAATCATGAGAAACTCTCTAAAAACAAGGATTAAGTATGCATGTATCTAACTTACCACTTGTCACTCAAGGAAGTCCTCCCCAACTGTTGTTTTATGTATCTCAAGGCTGATATGTCTTTTACAAACGCTAAGGTAATGACTTTAGGTTATAAACAAATAGTAGAAAATTAATGTCTTTGGCCCCTTTGGCCCACTTATCCCCCTCTCATTTCTCTCTCATGGCGTCATAGAACCCCCATCGTTTTAGTCCCCCTTGTCTCACAACCAACTATGTATTTTTATTTATAACTTTAATTTACATTATTTAAATTCCTTGGCCCTCGACCATACTATTTGGCTCACATTATAATTCACAGATTTACATTAAATTACATTCCAAGGATAAAAAATGGGGTATTACATTCCCTTGCCCCTTCTTTTCTCACTCTCCTCAATGCACACCACCCTTTAGGTGTTCTTATATATATAATTTTTACATCAAAAGTTCAAAAACAATGTGGGAAGGATTCCCGCATTACATATTCTAACTCACATGTCACACCTTTAGGGTTTTAGTAAGTCCAATGGACATTTACTTGCCTAATAGATGTTTTGTTGAGAACCTTGAATTTTCGGTGTAGGATACACATTGGTTCTAGCTAAAAGTCTCCTTCTAGCTCCACCTAAATCATATTCCAATCAATGACATGGTTAGAATTATGTACATACTTTTTCAAAAAATAAAAAATAAGTATTTTATGAACATGCATGGATGTAGTCAATGCAATAATGTATATCAATATCCCTATCATGTCCAATCTCTCGAATGGCCCACAATATCTAGCTGCCAACTTGGGAGAACTTCCCAAATTTAGTGAGCTTCCCTTTGGTTTAATTTTAGGAAAACATGTTCTACCACTTGGAATTATCTCGATACTCTACCCTTTTCTACATAGATTTTGTTCTTGTCCTGGGCTACCTTAACATTTTGTTTAATTTAAATCATTTTCTCTTCCATATCCTTGAGCATTTTAGGCCCAAACACTTCTATGGCTGTTGGATTATCCCAAATCATTGGAGTATTTCACTTTTTTCAATACAATACTTGAAATGGGATCATTTTCATTGATTCATGATACCATTGGTGTATGCAAATTATACTAAATGCAAATAATCTTCCAGTTTAGATGGATTTTCCATCACATAAATTCTCAACATGTCTTCAATTACTTGGTTGACTCTCTTTGTCTGCCCATATGACTCTGGGTGATATGTTGTACTATAATTCAAATTGGTTCCAAATACTTTAAATAATCCCTTCCAAAAATTTGATGTGAACTTGGAATATCGATCAAAAACAATTGCCTTAGGCACACCATGTATCCTGGCAATTTCCTTCATCTAAATCTCAACAATTTTGGCTTCCTTACGAGTTAACTTTGCTGAAATAAAATGGGAAACCTTTGTAAGTGTATCCACCACTACCATAATGGAATCATGTTGTTTTATTGTTCTGGGAAACTTGGTAATAGAATCTATGGAAGGGCAAAATCATGAATTTGGGTGTCTATTTCCTTATTTTTTGAGAAAATAAAATATAGTTTCAGAATTGTTTCAACTTCCGGTAAACAAAAGTATTTTTTTTATTTAGAATTGCACTTTATAGGAAAAACAAAACTTGTTATGAATTTTGTTATCTTTATATTGACTATTTTTTGAAATTTTTTTATTGACATTTGATATGTGAATTTAGCGATTGTTTGACAGTTTGTTCCTTGAAAATGACGAGATTGATAATGAGTTATGTATTGAGACAAAAATGTAGTCATTATTAAACTTGTGCTTATGAAAAATGAAATATGACGCAACAATAAAAACAAACTCTATTAAAGTATGACTATAGTTTTGAATTTAACGGATGAATATTATAATTTCTACAATTTTTTGAATTTGACCAATCTGAAAAAGTTGCAGATTTTAAACATGTTTAGTGAGACTCCATGTATGTCCTTCATTTTCAATTTAAAAGTAAAATATAAAAATATCCTTTTGAAGAGGACAGTGAAAGTTTTTGTAATATAATTTTTCAATAATTTTTGGCTATGCATTATTGCAGATATTGTTTTTTCATTTTACTAAATCATTAGGTCACCTAAAACAAATCTGCAAACATTTTTTTACAAATTTAATCTAACATACTAAAAAAATTTAATTTGAATACAAATTTTATCAAATTAAATTCCATTCAATTCTAAAAATGTTGGTATTAGTTCCGAAGCCAAAATCACAATATTTGAAGGAGTCTTCTCTTACAAAAGTTGGACTAAGCTGAAGAGAAGTGACAGTTTTATGAAAAGTTCCATAGTTACAAGTTTTCGGCTGAACTAATACTTCGACTGAAAGTTATTGTTTTTTGGCCTAAAGTTAGTTTTCACGAAAAAATGTTGCTATATTTAAAATTTATGTTATATTTTTAGGGTTGTCATTATATTTAAGTTTTAATCAAAATATTTTTCAGCCGAAAAAATTTAAGAGTTCGGACAAAAACATGTCATTTGAAATTTTCGCGCCTGATTCTCACGAAAGTGTTACCTAGATTTACGATTTTACTCGGAAACAACTTCCCATTTCTACTCAATAATGGGTAATGGATATAACAAACTAGTTAGATGTCTATGTTCATATTTTACCTTTTGACACACCGTGCATGTAGCTATATACTCAGGCACATATTTCTTCATCCATGGAAAAAATGGCTTCTTATGGATGCAATTGCCTTATGATATCGTGGGTTTCCAGCATAAGAAACATTATACATTTCTTCTAATACCAAATTTATTAATTTATGAAAATTAAGAGCATAAAATTTGTTCCTATACAATAAAATATCATACTCTTTCAACTAACAGTCTTTTTATATCTGCTATAATTTATTTTATTCTATGCTTTCCTTAATTTGTGAATAAAGCTGGAATGATTTTGTAGCCTTTAAAATTATGGTTTTCCAATATTTCTTATACAAACTTATGGTTTTAGCATGCATTTCATGCACCCTTTTGTCGAGTGCATCAACCACTTTGTTCTTCTTACCTTTGGCATGTTTTATATCGAAATCATATTTACTGATAAATTCTATCCATATAGATTGTCTAGAATTTAATGTTGGTTGATCAAACAAATATTTTGAACCACTGTGGTCCATCCTTATCTCAAACCTCTTTCCCATGAGACAATTCCTCCACATTTTTAAATCATGAATTATAGTTTCCAAATCTAAGTTATGTGTGGCATAATTTATCCCGTGCTCTTTCAATTTCCTTGACTCATAACATATTACATGCCCATTTTAGGTGAAAACTCCACCAATCCCTTCCCTACATGCATCTGTGCATGAAAACATGTTTCATTTGGATCTGCAATATTTAAAATGGGTGCATTCGTAAGTAATTCCTTCAAAAGATGAAAATTTTCTTCACACTCGGAGGTTCATTCAAATTTTATCCCCTTCTTTTGTAAAGATGTGATTGGATGAGTAATATTGGAAAATCCTCTAAAAAAGATCTGTAATAACCTAGAGGTCCCATGAAAGCCCTAAATTTCATTACATTTCTTGGTCTTGGCCATTCTATGATTTCTTTAATATTTTTTGGATCCATTGCTATGCCATCCTCAGACATGATATGGACCAAATAATGCATATGATTTTGGTAGATTGATCATTTTCCCATCTTGGCATACATTTGATGCTCTCTTAGCACCTCTAGCACCATCCTCAAGTGTTTCTCATGCTCTTCATACGAATTAAAATACATAAGTATGTCATCCAAGAAGACTATGAAAAACTTATCACTACAAGGAAAATACCCTCTAGAGGAGGTTTTTGCGGACACCCCTATTAAAATACCCCAAAAATCTGTTTATAGCGAAGGATACTAGAAGAGGTAGGCAGGTAGAGGTTTTAGTGGATGTTTTTGTATGGTGTGTTTATAAATATATAACACATCGGTGCGTTTTATATAACTGATGCACCAGTGCCTGTTGGGTTTGTGTTATATTCTTTGCATACCTAGAATTAGTGTCCTTGATTTTCATGTCCATCTTTGGGTGATCCTTGGTTTTTGTGTCCATTTATGGGTGGTGTTTCAGCACATGGTTTTTCATCGATGGTTTTCTATTTTCGGTTAAGGAATTAGGGTTGTTGACTAATACATGTCATTGGATTATGGTTTTGGATGTCGATGGCTCTTATATATATATTGTATTGTAAACAATGTATGATATGAATGAATATAGAAGATGTTGGTTTTCCCAGTTTTGGATTTCCAGGGGAAAAATATCTATGTAATGTGTGTATTTTCCATTCTATCTTTTTTGTTCTTTTATTGAAAATATATTTGCAATAAAATATTGTACAAGGTTAAAATATACATTTGGTATTAGAGCAATTATTGGCTTTAGGGGGACACCTTTGTGGTCAGGGGTTTGTCTTGGGACTGTGATAATCCTTGTTACAGTGGCAGATCTGCAATATTGATTCTTCAAATGAAAAGAAATGGAGAGAAGTTTGAAAATAGACACCGAGAAATTTAAGGGGAAAAGGGTTGAGTTGTTGAAGATAGAGATGTAAGATTTGTTGGTAGAAAAATATCAATGGATCACGATGCATATAGGTACTACACCTACATGAACGTCGGTAGATGACTGGAAAAGGTTGGATCATAAGGCGAAGAGAACAATTTGATTGTGTCTCTCAGATTCAATATTATTGAATGTATCATGGGAAGCTACAACCAAGGAGTTATGGAATAATTTGGGGAACTTGTATCAATCTAAGTCCTTGGTAAATAAAATATTCCTTTGAAAGAAGTTGTATAGCCTGAGGATGAGAGATGGAGACTCAATGATAGAGCATTGGAACACTTTCGATATTGTGGTAAGTCAGTTATTATCTGTTGAGATTAAAATTTCAAATGAAGATAAGTGTATTAGTTTACTGTGCTCTTTACCAGTCTTGTGGGATAGTATGGTTGTGGTCATAGATATTAATACAAAAACCTTTAGTTTCAATGATGTGGTATCATCCTTGTTGTCGAAGGACATGAGATAGAATAACATGGAAGGACATAACACAGATGCATTATTTGGAAGAGGATGCTCCGAAGATAGAGATAGATCTAAGTCCTCAAGTGGGAGATCAACACTAAGGGTAGATATAAATATCCTAGAAAGTTTTTAAAGGTATGATGGAGATGTGGAAAAGAAGGGCACTTCAAGAAGCACTGTAGATCCAAAAGTGTTGAGAAAGTGAAGGGATCTGAAGGTGCTCCCACTACAGAAGAAAATACCTCCAAGGAAGAAGGAGGGGATGTGTACATGGCTTCTTCAAGAACACATGCATATCATGAGGCATTGTTGGTTGAATCGGGTGCATACTTTCATATGAATCCCCACAGGGAGTGGTTTTGTGAATATGAAAGGTATGATGGAGGTAATGTTTTTATAGGTGATAACTAGACAACCAAAATGATAGGAGGAGGAAAATTCAAGTTTAGCCTCATAGATGGAAGGATTAAACACTACCTGGTGTTATACACATCCTAGGATTGGCTGGAAATTTGATTTATGTTAGCAAAATGGACGATGTAGAGGTAAAAACGGTATTTGAAAAAGAAACCTGCAGGATGGTTCGAGGAGAAATGGTGTTACTGAAGGGAGTTCAGTTTGGAACTCTGTATAAGCTGCAAGGAAGAACTATTAGTGATGGGTGTGATAGTTACATTTTTCCTGATATTGGAGCAAAAGAAGAAAAACATCCTACAGTCTCTGGAGAAAAGGTTATGACGTGGCATCAAATACTGGGGCATATCATAGAGAAGTGTCTTCAACTACTACATGGTAAAGGTATGGTTGAAGGAATGTATAATTTCTCTCTAGATTTTGATTTATATGAACATTATGTAAATTGGAAGAAGAATTAGGTAAGATTCCCCTCTGGTGCAACAAGGGTAGAAGGAATTTTACAGATAGTGCACAATGATGTGTTTGGACCTGTGTCATTTCCATGATTGGGAAAATCTATGTACTATGTATCATTTATATATTAATTCTCCATGAATACTTGGATATATTTCCTTAGGAGTAAATTTGAAGCCTTTGACAGGTTTAAATATTTTAAGGCTCTTGTTGAGAATCAAACAAATAAATGAATTAAGGTGTCGAGGACAGACAATGGTGGAGATTTCTGTGGGAATGAATTTGAATAATTATGTAAGAAGTGGGATATAACAAGGTAGAAGAATACTCCATATACACCTCAACATAATGGAGTAGAAAAAAGGATGAACAAGATGTTGATGGAAAAAGCAAGGTGCATGCTCAGTGGTGCCAGGTTAAGGAAAGAAATATGGGTAGAGGCAGTGGGTGTTGCATGTTACCTAGTCAAAAGATCACCCTCATCAGCATTGGATGACAAGAATCCAAAAGAGGTATGGACTGGTAAGAAACCTTGTCTTACACTTCTCAAGGTATCTGGCTGTGAGGCCTATGTTCATGTTTCAAAGGAAAAAAAGAGTAAGCTAGATAAGAAGGTTGAAAAGTGTATCTTTATTGGGTATAAAGATGGTTTGAAAGGTTATAATCTTTGGAACCAAAAAAATAAGAAGGTTATGTATATTCCAGATGTGGTATTTAGAGAAATGAAGGATGTTTTCAAACATGAAGTCCTACCAAGTACGAAAGAACTAGATAAAATAGATTTTGAGCCAAAGGATGATAAATCATACTCCACAAAATAACATGAATCAGAAGAAGAAGATCCTCATACTCCAGTATTGAGGAGATCGGTGCGGGAAAAATGGCTACTAGAAAGGTATACTCCACCTGATTTATGTTCATTTTTTTCTTTTTCTATTACTAATGATGATCCTAGAACTATTAGGGATGAAGTGGATTCAAAGGATGGAAAACTCTGGAAAAAGGCCATGGTCGAAGAAATGACATCCTTGGATAAGAATGAGGCTTGGGATCTAGTAAAGTTGCCGACTTGAAGAAATCCCATTCGCAACAAATGGTTATTTAAAAAGAAGCTGAATGCATATGGAAAAATGGAGAAATACAAATCTCGGTTAGTAGCAAAGGGTTATTCCAAGGTTGAGGGAATTTATTTTGGTGAGATTGTTTCTCGTATTGAAAAGTTAACCTCTATTATATTTTTTTTTATCGGTTTCTCCTACCTTTGATTTTGAAGTAGAACAAATGGATGTGAGGACAACATTCCTACATGGGGATCTAGAAGGAGAAATCTACATGAAGCAACAAAAAGGCTTTGTTGTGAAGGCAAAGAAGGAGCTAGTATGCAAGATGAAAAAGTCCCTGTATGGTTTAAAAAAATCACAAAATATGTGGTATCAAAAATTTGATACTTATATGTTGGGAATTGGCTTCAAAAAAATCAAAGAGGATCACTGTGTATATTTTAAATTAATTGGTGATCATTTGATTTATTTTGTCTTGTATGTGGATGACATGCTGCTGATAGGAAACAATATGGAGATTATCTAGGATGTAAAAACTCATTTGTCCTCTAAATTTGACATGAAGGATCTTGTTGTTGCAAATTTCATTTTGGGAATGGAAACTAAAATAGATCGTAAAAACATGAAACTCTAGTTAAATCAGAGAAAATATGTCGAGACAATATTGCAGAGGTTTAATATGTAGGAATATAAGCCAGTTAGGGTCCCTATTCTTGTAGGTGTAAAGTGATCTATGGATCAGTGTCCCAAGGCACACGAAGAGGAGGAGGACATGTATCATGTTCCATATGTGATTCTGGTCGATATTTTGATGTATGCAATGGTTTGTACTAGACCGAACATTGCACATGCAGTGGGAGTTTTAAGCAGGTATATTTCAAAACTAGGGAAGGATCATTTGACAACAATAAAGAGGGTTTTTAGATAGTTTCATGGCACTTATATCTATGGATTGTGCTACCAAGAAATACTAGGATTGGAAAAATTGTTTGACATACATGTCTTTATGGATGCAAATTGGGCTGGATATCTGGATCATAGGAGATCTACAAACATGTATGTGTTTAAAATGTTTGGAGGAGAAATCAGTTGGATGAGAAAAAGATAGTCTTTAGTGGCACTTTCAACTATAGAATTTGAATACATGGTAGCCACACATGCAAGAAAGGAAGCAGTATGGTTACAAATATTTTGTTCAGGTATTGGATTGGTACAACAAGCTGTGGATAGATTGTGACAGTCAGAGTTCGATTTTTCTGACGAAGAACCCGACTTATCATTCAAATACAAAGCATATTGATGTTCAATATCACTTTGTGAGAGACATGGTTGAAGAAAAGAAGGTGTTGTTGATGAAGGTTGACAATTTAAAGAATGCTGCAAATTCATTAACAAAATATGTGAGCATTGAGAAGTTCTCTTGGTGTAGAGGATATATTGGAATTGTTTCCCTTGATTGTTGAATATGTAACCCTGTAACCCCCTGTATGCAAAGAAAACAACAAGTGGGATAATGTTGGGTTTGTGTTATATTCTTTCCTCGGTTTTCATGTCCATTTATGAGCCATTTTTTGGCACATAGGTTTTCGTCAATCGTTTTCTACTTCTGGTTAAGGAATTAGGGTTGTTGACTAATACAGGACATAGGATTAGTATTTTGGATGCCCCTGGATCCTATATGTATATTATATTTTAAACAATCTATGATATGAATGAATATAGAAGATAAATGTTTTCCCAGTTTTGGGTTTCTAGGGGAAAACTATCTGTGTAATGTGTGTATTTTCCATTGTATCTTTTTTTTTCTTTTATTGAAAATCCATTTGTAGTAAAATATTTTACAAGGTTAAAATCTACAGTTCCCACAAAACTAAAGAACCATAGTAGCATTATTTCAAACAAAAAAATACTTTGGTGTGCTACAAAAATAATGACGCACCAGGGCACACAGTTGCTCTAAAACATTGCTCACCATGGTAGTGTTATTTTTAAATTTTTTATATACAACAATGCACTACTTAAACAATTGCACCGGTGCAGATGGTTTGTCCCAAACAATGGAATATCATGGTAAGTGTTTTGAAAAAATTACTCAAGTGCGCTACGTAAATAACAACGCATTGATGAAGCTAGTTATTTAGTGCACCGTAAAAGGGTTAAATTAAAAACAATTACCAACCATATTCTTAATCAGGCAGAGACGTCAACCGAGAGAGTAACAACAACAAGAAAATAGGGTTTACTATACAATGTTGTATGATATTGGGAGGAGAGGGAGAGGGATTTTTTTCTTGAGTGTTTGTAAATTGTTTTGTCTGCATTTCAACTATAAATACTTGAGTCTAAAGTATAGGCATTTTAGTTGTAAAGACTTGATTATAATGTATAGGCATTTCAACCGTAAATACTTGAGTCTAAACTATGCGTAGTATCTCAAAATTCTAATCTACAATAATTTGAAGCATGTTGTAGACTCAAGTATTTGATGAACTCCCAATGAACGAGTTGTCTAGAAAAATTATAATCTATATTAGTTTCTAATTCATAATTGTGTCTGATTATGATAACAATTTGAGTTCTTATGACCATGATTTCCATGATGGTAATATTGCTTCATGGGTACCTACTACCATCTAGATCACCCTTCCCATATCACCATCATGATCGTCAATGATTATAACCTTGTGTGATCTCACTTTGAATGATCATAACCAACTTGCATCATCATCAATGATCATAACCTGCATGATCTCCCCGTCAATGATCATAACCTGGATGATCTCTCCGTCAATGATAATAACCTTGATCTCACCATCAATGATCATAACCATCTCTCAAAATCCTAAACAATAATCATTTCATGTTTATAATATAGTTGAGAGTTCACCAAATCTTTGAGTCTACAACATGCTCAGTTTAGAAAAATTGTAATCTATATTACTGGAAAATAAAAATTTCAATAACTTTTAAAGAAGAATGGTGTGTATATTTAAAATACACCACACCGATGCATATGTAACACACCAATGCACTGGGTTTTTGCATCAATAACCACACCTTGACATGATTAAATACAAAAAATACGCACCATAATAGGATTATTTCAAAAAATATGCTCCGGTGCACTCCGTGGTATACTGACGCATGACTCAACACACGTGCTCTAAACAAACACACCATGATAGGGTTATTTAAAAAAAATATATAATCTAATGTGCTTGTTGAAACAAGATGCACCAGTGCCACTAATATTAGAGCGCATCGTGACATGGTTAAATAAAAACTTTATGCACCATTGTAGGACTATTTCAAAAAATATATATCAGTGTGCTTCGTAGTATACTGACACACCAGGGGGTACCATTGCTCCAAATGAAGCATCGTTTTAGGGTTATTTTTTTTAAATAAATGATGTCGTATGTAACACTGGATGCACCGATGCCTTGGAAAATCGATCGCACTATGAAAGGGTTAAATAAAACAATTATGCACCATTGTAGTATTTTATTCAAAAAATATATACAATGGTGTGATCAATAGTAACCAGACGCACGGTGAAAACTCGTTCTCTAAAAGGGAGTAGTGTGTTTGGTTTATTTGTAAAAAATACTACGTAGATATTGTAGCACCGATGTGTTCATTCATCGAATGCACAAAAAGAAGATTTAATAAAAAAAAATTTACCTGTCATAAAATTCATTTTTATCATTTGAATTCCTATAGATATCAAAAGCACCAGTGCAATTGTTTCCTCTCTAAAGTGCCCTTTCATCAGTGCTTCCCTTGCTTTCATTCCTTCCATCTGGTTTTGTGTGCGTGGATTTAAAATTTTTCCAAATGGTGAGAAAATGTTGTAGGGGCTATTTGACACTGTCAACTAGACCCGACATTCGACTTAGAATTTGTTGGTTGGACGATGTAGTTATAAGTAGAATTCGATCGAAGTCTTTGTTAACCAACCGACCCAGGGAGTTAAGTAGTTACAACTTCCTGATAAAGGTATAAATATATAAGCACAAGAAGTCTTAGATAACTTCAGGTGAGAGATTATATGTAATTGTGTTGTACTATCTATCATATAATAATAATACTATTCTTTGGGCTCTCATTACTTGTGTATGTCTCTATATATTTCTATGTGTATTCATGCATCTCTTTGATGGCTATGTAAGGTTCTACTTGTAACACTCCCTACTTTCCCCTAGATTACAACATTGGTTCTGTTGTCGGTAGTACTAAACATGGGCATGTAGAAGTGTACATAAATGTTTACTCAACAAGAAATACATGAGTGGTGGGAGAGAAAAACCGAGAACTACATCATAAACTACGCAAGAAGGAATAACCTCTCACTAGTTGAAACAAAGTCGCGGTTCTTTTCAGATACTCATAAAATATTTCTTGAGGCTATCCTAGAAGCATGGTTTCATCACATTAACAAATCAGGTGATGCGTAAATTGACACATAACGAGAAGTTAGGCCTAAATTTGATGAACAGAGGAAGAACGAACCTACATCATTGGCTCGAAAGAATTATTGAAGACTATATTTTAGAACAAGCCATTGAAGATCGGACATCCCTCGACAAAATAAAAGAGAAATTCTACATTGAATTTCATGACATATTTTTCTGCATGGCTCCCACACTTCTTCATAAATTCCTTCTTAACAAGGGAGACAGTGATATCATCGAGTAATGAACAAAATTAGGCACATAGTTACCAAATATAAACTTCCAAGAAAGAGATGAAAAATGGGAATCATTTTTCGACGCAAAGTGCAAAGATACAAGAGAATCCTGGGATTACTTCTTGAAGAAATAAATATGGCTAGCACTCATGACTTAGAGTAAGTCAGGTCAACAATGGGGGGTTAGTCGAGATAGTGAGATGCCATAAAAATAAGAAGTAGCATTTCTGAATCTTAAATGTGTTCAAGAGGGAAGCAACCCCATAAGGAATCCACGAATATCTATCAAATAGAATGGGATAAAAGACAACATAAAAGAGAAGAAATTCGTAACCAGTGGAACAAAAAAATTGAATAGAAATATTTATGGGAAGGGTCAAACTTTTAGAGCACATGATAAGTATGATTCAGATAGATATCAACCATATTTATCAACAACAACATCCACAGTGACACCCGAAAGAAATAACAACGCATAGATGAACATCCATCAATTGGTCGAAAGACCGAAAAGTATGGATTACGAAGAATATGGACCATCTTTACCTACATCTCCCACATTAGAAACTAATACAAGGATAAGATAATTTCTCCAACAAAGGCTGCAGATCGAGGACCAATCTGGAAGATTATGGTACAAAATGAACGACCTTGGAAGCCTAGGAGACACATTGATTGTCGATCCTGAATGAAATGAAGTCGAAAACATGATTAATCGAATCAAGGACCTCAATGACTCGATCGCCCTACAACATTTAAGATCAAGAGAATAAATTAACTATATTTTGGAAGAGACATAACCTTTGGAACGACGGTTAATCGAATACACATATCAAATTTCCCAAACTAAGGATGTGTATTATGTACTCTTAGATGACCCTTTTGTAAAAAAAAAATTCCACTAAGTTCAATAAACCCTAATTGAGATTTTGAAATCTAGGCTATTGAATTCATCGAGACATTTCCACAGAGGGAAACAAGAACTGGTGCCAAGTACATATTTACTGCAATCAAGTATGTGACTAAGTGGCAGAAGCTGAGCTAGTAGAATTGTGTACCAAAGAGGTAGCAACTAAATTCATCTACGAGAACATAATCAAAAGATTTGTTTGTCCTCTAACACTAATCAACGACCATGGAACTCACTTTCTAAATGAAACAATTAAAGTTCTACTTGAAAAACATTTAGTCGACCATAGAAAAACGACAACCTATAGCCCACGAGCAAATGGGGCAGTCCAATCCTTTAATAAAACATTACACAAGGGACTTACAAAGATATGCGGCATAAATAAAGATGACTAGGATGATAATATCCATGCAATCCTCTGGGCGTATAGATCAACATTCAAAAGATCGACTAGGAAGAATCCGCTCAAAACAGTCTACGACTAGGAAGTTGTTATTCTGCTACAATTTTGGACTAGTTCTGAAAGGGTTGCAGCTATAGAAAAATTTGATTAGAGAAAAAACTTGAACGACCGACCATACCAAATAAACAAGATGGAAGAAGAGAGGCTAATAGCGATTCATCAATCAGAATAGGTTTAGAAGAAACAACAAAAATAGTGGCATGATCATCACTTAAAGAAAAATTATATAAAAGAGGGAGACCTAGTCTTACTATATGACAGTCGTATAAAAGGAAAACCTAGAAAATTGGAAACAACTTGGTTGGGGCCTTATGTGGTGGAATATATTCGAACGACAAGATCAATCCAACTTAGAATGTTATTGGGGCATCCATTTGATAAAGTAATTAATGGTGCCCATTTAAATAAATATCAATTATAAAATAAAATAACCCCGTTGGAAAAGTATAACAGTAATTTTCCAACAAAAAACAACTAAACTAACTAATCATACTTATAAGAAATAAACCTTGCTTAAAATTTTATAAACAAAAGAAGTAGTTAAAAAAATTCAGGTATAAAAAACTAAAAAGTTAAAGTATTTAAAGAGTATCCATAACAGTAAAGGAAAAACAACAATAAAATAAAATGGAGAGAGAAAACAACCCTTGGTGAAGCCCGAGACAAAGTAGAAAAAGATAAAATTCTAGGGTTAGATGTCCTTCCCGTGGAATTATTTTTGGGATGCGTTAACGGGATTGAATGAACCATTCAAGTAGGTAAGGGAAAACACCCAATGGAAGGTCCCAATTAGACCCACTCTCATTTGGAATATTGTTTCCAATTAGCTTGTTTGCCTGGTTACCAATTTAACTAATTATCTAAATATGAATATGACAACAAAATGTTATCAGTTGAATTAACACTCTAAATAACTAATCTAGACTAAAATGATTATTTATTATCCTAATATTCACTCCAATTCTATTCTATTATATCATGATCATGAGTTAACTAAAAACAAATAAGTACAGTTAAACATTTTATTACCTTCATAAAAATAATTCATAAAAGAAAGGAATACGGGAAATCAACAATATAAGGAGTTAGAAACAAGTAATTGATTCAACGACTAATTATATTCGTTGCACTTAAAATAAAAATCATGGTATCTGTAGACATACAAAAAAAATATTGAAATAGTTCATTGAACTAAAATCCACATATCATAGAAGTAAATATGCATTAAAAGAAAAGTCTCATTCATACAAATTTACACCAAGATGTTCAAAATGTCTCTTTTTCAAATTCACATATAGTAATAATATTGTTTTGCTACAATCCAAGTACAAAATCCCTTTAACATTTACAATCATCCTTTTTGTAACTATTTGGTGACTGTTGACATTCTAGAGATCAATCATATGTAAAAAGATGGTTTACGACAATGATTCTTCACATATTTTTCCTTATTAGGAATACAAAAGAAAATATGAGATAGGTGGAGAATTTATGACAATCAAAATCATTATGGGTTCTTTTGTGCTTGCATTTGGTCCCATTATTCCTTTGAGAGTGAATAATTATCCAAAATCTTTTGTAACTTATCTGAGTCCATCTTTTCGACATCTAATTATCCATCGCAAGCCTTTTTGGAGACTTCTTGTTTTAATGCTTGGGTTGTGCATTTGATAAATTCTTGGGCCATGGTGATGAGGTTTGCGGGTTTCAATAGATAATCTTCAAGGGAGTCTTTATTTACCTCATTTAATCGCTCAATTTTCACCTTGGTGGTTTCCCTATGCTTCTCCACCTCAACCATCATGGTTTTGGAAAGTGTTGCTTCATCAATGGGGGGCATCAGTGGAATCCTTAATTCTTCTAAAAGATCATCAAAATTATTCCATATTCATTTGCAGGTCTTATATGATTCCTTTCGGACGACTTGTTTGTATTCTAATAGAGGCTTCCAAGTATCAAATAATACTTGGTCTTTTATCTTTTCCTTTATAGAGTAACATGGAAATGTAGTTGGGGGGTTTCTATATACAGATGTAGGAGCATTGCTCCATCTCAGCACGTGTCGGATAATCAACATGTGTGGTGCACATTCAAAGAAGGAGAGGCATCACCCTCTCATTTTTCCTCAAGAATCCAAGGCGTGATCCAAGCATTAATTAAAGACAAGTTGTAATAGAAAAATCATGCTTTTGCACAAGATGGAGATAAGGTCCCCATTAATAGGCAGACGACAGAAGGGATCTGCATCTGATTTAGAGCAGATTTCCATCATTGTAATCTGTCCATTAGATAGGTGTTTTGAATGGTGATTTGAAACCACTAAATTAGCTTGTGAGGGAAGCTCATAGAGCCCATCTTGTAAAAATATTTGTATTGTAAGAAAAGTAGGTGTTGGTTGGTTGTGTTGGTTGAGTCTTACAGAGGTTAGACAATGGGGAGTAGGAGTAAAATAGAGAGCCAAGACTCAGTTGCAACTCAGACTCCACCATTGTAATTTTTAATTCCACCATTAATAGAAAATGACAGTTCTTCCTGTTTTCCATTTATGTTCAATGGATGTTGTGTTGTGAATGTATTTTACATGTATTTGAATTGTATATGAATGTTAGGAATCGTTTGCAGGGATAGAGATATTGTTTTCTACCCACGAGTGTGTTGATTTATGTCTGGTTCTCTAGGATAAGTTCAAGGATTGTGCGATAGAGATGGGAAACTCTGTAGGCCAACGCAAGGAGTGATTTTCTGAACTCAACAGAGTCAGAAGAGAAATTTCCAAGAGGGCATACCATATTTACTCACTGACTCAGGGAGAAATTTCAAGGCGGTTATGTTCCTTGAAAAGAAAGACCGTGTGGAGAGAAGCACAGTCCAGAGTTACTGAACACTCTAGAATACTCTGCCAAGAGGGCATCGATCTTGTGTGAGAGTACACAGGAGAAACACGGTTGAAGGTGTTGGAGAATCCTAGGATTGTTGAACATTCTGGTGAAGGAAGGCTTTGCAAGAAGTGCGTTGACAAAGGAAATGAGATACCTTAAAAATTTCCCTAAGGCTAGGAGAGAAGGCATCGAAGAACTGAGCCGAGTGGAAGGAGTGGACCTAAGGTGTTGCAAGTTTGCCTTACAAGCTCAGGAAGTAGAGCGAGAAGCTACCAGGAGGGCACGAGAAACTCGTAGAGGAACTTGGAACTGTGGAGTTTTTCAAGCCAGGAAAATTCGCAGGAGAGTTGCACAGAGTTCTACAAGGCGTGCAGAAAGACTTTGAGAAAATCCTAAGTCTTTAAAGGTGAAATTATGCTATGTGTGAAAAGCAGTCGAGGAATTGACGAAGTCTCGAATATGGAGAAGTCATCCATTGTCGAGGAGGAGACAGGTGACAGAATATCGAGAGGTTCAAGAGGAGAACTTCGTAAGGTTTTTCAGGAGCAAACAAAGGATCTTCACAAAGTCACAAAGAGCGATTTCAATCGAGGCTGTTGGATTCAGAAGATCACATGGTAGAGATCTGTGAATTTTAGAGGAGGAAATGTTTGGAAAAAGTCGAGAGGAGGATACCTGAACAATCAAGAACCGAAGTAAATCTCAGTCATCCATTGAGGAGGACACATGGAGTTGGATCAAAATTTCGCTGATTCACAAGTCGGGAAAAATAGATTCGAGAGGAGAGAAGAATCATGAAGTTTGAGCTCACGATTCAATCACAACCATTGATCGCGAGAGGAACGTGGACCACAGATCTGGTCCTGAAGCATTAGCAGATTCGAGAAATCGGGAAGAAGAGGAAGAATCTCATGAAATTCTTGAAGCACACGGTCATGAAGGGAATTGGCCCATGGTTATAGTCTGTGGTCATATTGAAGAGGGATTCTAGCATCAGGAGCTAGTCTCGTTGGCGTAAGAGTTAAAAGTGCCAGGAGAGGGTCCATAGGTTTCATAGAACCGGTGCCTCGAAGACAGGGGGACCTATGTAAGGTTGAAAATAGTTCCATCAAGAGCCCAACGAGTCATTCGACTCGATGACTTGAACGATCCTAGATAGGGAGGTCGTGCAACCCTGAAGGAGGTGTGGGGTATGTTGGGTTGCCAAAGTACCATCTTTTTACCAACCTTTCACTTCACTGTCAATTCACTTTCACTTCACTTTTAACCATATTTCACTTTCCCATACCCTTACATTAAACCATTTTCATGACTACATGGGTTTTAGACATATTATTTTCCAATGCATCTATTTTAGTGTTTTTGAGTGAATTTATGATT
>JASDQU010104010.1:238494-253038 GCA_032191745.1 Picea mariana | reverse complement strand
GAGGTCTCAAGGTCGATTCTCACCCCGATTTACCCGGAGGGCGTGCTTGTGGGCGGTGCATTTCTCCCTAGGGGTTATAAGGCAGCCGACAGGATTCGACCCCGTGTCACGCGAGTACGATACTGCCGTTGTTACTGATTCCCCTAGTTACAAAAAAAAAAAAAAAAAAAAATTGTGAATAAAGCTGGAATGATTTTGTAGTCTTTAAAATTATGGTTTTCCAATATTTCTTATACAACCTTATGGTTTTAGCATGCATTTCATGCACCCTTTTGTCGAGTGCATCAACCACTTTGTTCTTCTTACCTTTGGCATGTTTTATATCGAAATCATATTTACTGATAAATTCTATCCATATAGATTCTCTAGAATTTAATGTTGGTTGTTCAAACAAATATTTTGGACCACTGTGGTCCATATTTATCTCAAACCTCTTTCCCATGAGACAATTCCTCCACATTTTTAAATCATGAATTATGGTTTCCAACTCTAAGTCATATGTAGCATAATTTATCCCATGCTCTTTCAATTTCCTTGACTCATAACATATTACATGCCCATTTTAGGTGAAAAATCCACCAATCCCTTCCCTACATGCATCTGTGCATGAAAACGTGTTTCATTTGGATCTGCAATATTTAAAATAAGTGGATTCGTAAGTAATTCCTTCAAAAGATGAAAATTTTCTTCACACTCGGAGGTTCGTTCAAATTTTATCCCCTTCTTTTGTAAAGACGTGATTGGATGAGTAATATTGGAAAATCCTCTAAAAAAGATTTGTAATAACCTAGAGGTCCCATGAAAGCCCTAAATTTCATTACATTTCTTGGTCTTGGCCATTCTATGATTTCTTTAATATTTTTTGGATCCATTGCTATGCCATCCTTAGACATGATATGGACCAAATAATGGATATGATTTTGGTAGATTGATCATTTTCCCATCTTGGCATACATTTGATGCTCTCTTAGCACCTCTAGCACCATCCTCAAGTGTTTCTCATGATCTTCATACAAATTAGAATACATAAGTATGTCATCCAAGAAGACTATGAAAAACTTATCACTACAAGGAAAAGACCCTCTAGAGGAGGTTTTTGCGGACACCCCTATTAAAATACCCCAAAAATTTGTTTATAGCAGAGGATACTAGAAGAGGTAGGCGGGTAGAGGTTTTAGTGGATGCTTTTGTACGGTGCGTTTATAAATATATAACACATTGGTGCGTTTTGTATAACTGACGCACCAATGCCTGTTGGGTTTGTGTTATATTCTTTGCATACCTAGAATTAGTCTCCTCGATTTTCATGTCCATTTTTGGGCAGTCCTTGGTTTTTGTGTCCATTTATGGGTGGTGTTTCAGCACATGGTTTTTCATCGATGGTTTTCTATTTTTGGTTAAGGAAATAGGGTTGTTGACTAATACATGTCATTGGATTATGGTTTTGGATGTCGATGGCTCTTATATGTATATTGTATTGTAAACAATGTATGATATGAATGAATATAGAAGAGGTTGGTTTTCCCGGTTTTGGATTTCCAGGGGAAAAATATCTATGTAATGTGTGTATTTTCCATTCTATCTTTTATGTTCTTTTATTGAAAATATATTTGCAATAAAATATTGTACAAGGTTAAAATCTACATTTGGTATCAGAGCAATTATTGGCTTTAGGGGGACACCTTTGTGGTCAGGGGTTTGTCTTGGGACTGTGATAATCCTTGTTACAGTGGCAGATCTGCAATATTGATTCTTCAAGTGAAAAGAAATGGAGAGAAGTTTGAAAATAGACACCGAGAATTTAAGGGGAAAAACTTTGAGTTGTTGAAGATAGAGATGTAAGATCTGTTGGTAGAAAAAGATAAATGGATCGGGGTGGATATAGGTCCTACACCTACATGAACGTCAGTAGATGACTGGAAAAAGTTGGATCATAAGGCGAAGAGAACAATTTGATTGTGTCTCTTAGATTCAATATTACTGAATGTATCATGGGAAGCTACAACCAAGGAGTTATGGAATAATTTGGGGAACGTGTATCAATCTAAGTCCTTGGTAAATAAACTATTCCTGCGAAAGAAGTTGTATAGCCTGAGGATGAGAGATGGAGACTCGATGATAGAGCATCAGAACACTTTCGATATTGTGGTAAGTCAGTTATTATCTGTTGAGATTAAATTTCAAATGAAGATAAGTGTATTAGTTTACTGTGCTCTTTACCAGACTCGTGGGATAGTCTGGTTGTGGCCATAGGTATTAATACAACAACCTTTAGTTTCAATGATGTCGTATCATCCTTGTTGTCGAAGGCCATGAGATGGAATAACATGGAAGGACATAACAAAGATGCATTATTTGGAAGAGGATGCTCCCAAGATAGAAATAGATCTAAGTCCTCAAGTGGGAGATCAACGTCTAAGGGTAGATATAAATATCCTAGAAAGTTTGTAAAGGTATGATGGAGATGTGGAAAAGAAGGGCACTTCAAGAAGCATTGTAGATCAAAAAGTGTTGAGAAAGTGAAGGGATCTGAAGGTGCTCCTGCTACAGAAGAAAATACCTCCAAGGAAGAAGGAGGGGATGTGTACATGGCTTCTTCAAGAACACATGCATATCATGAGGCATTGTTGGTTGAGTCGGGTGCATACTTTCATATGAATCCCCACAGAGAGTGGTTTTGTGAATATGAAAGGTATGATGGAGGTAATGTTTTTATAGGTGATAACTAGACAACCAGAATCATAGGAGGAGGAAAATTCAAGTTGAGGCTCATATATGGAAGGATTAAACACTACCTAGTGTTATACACATCCTAGGATTGGCTGGAAATTTGATTTATGTTGGCAAAATGGACGATGCAGAGGTAAAAACGGTATTTGAAAAAGAAACCTGCAGGATGGTTCGAGGAGAAATTGTGTTACTAGAGGGAGTTCAGTTTGGAAATCTGTATAAGTTGCAAGGAAGGACTATTGGTGATGGGTGTGATAGTTACATTTTTCCTGATATTGGAGCAAAAGAAGAAAAAAATCCTACAGTCTCTGGAGAAAAGGTTATGATGTGGCATCAAATACTGGGGCATATCATAGAGAAGTGTCTTCAACTACTACATGGTAAAGGTATGGTTGAAGGAATGTATAATTTCTCTCTAGATTTTGATTTATATGAACATTATGTAAATGGGAAGAAGAATTAGGTAAGATTACCCTCTGGTGCAACAAAGGTAGAAGGAATTTTACAGCTAGTGCACAGTGATGTGTTTGGACCTGTGTCATTTCCATGATTGGGAAAATCTATGTACTATGTATCATTTATATATTAATTTTCCATGAATACTTGGATATATTTCCTCAAGAGTAAATTTGAAGCCTTTGACAGGTTTAAATATTTTAAGGCTCTTATTGAGAATCAAACAAATAAATTAATTAAGGTGTCGAGGACAAACAATGGTGGAGAGTTCTGTGGGAATGAATTTGAATAATTATGTAAGAAGTGGGATATAACAAGGTAGAAGAATACTCCATATACACCTCAACATAATGGAGTAGAAAAAAGGATGAACAAGATGTTGATGGAAAAAGCAAGGTGCATGCTCAGTGGTGCCAGCTTAAGGAAAGAAATATGGGCAAAGGTAGTGGGTGTTGCATGTTACCTAGTCAAAAGATCACCCTCATCAGCATTGGATGAAAAGAATCCAAAAGAGGTATGGACTGGTAAGAAACCTTGTCTTACACATCTCAAGGTATCTGGTTGTGAGGCCTATGTTCATGTTTCAAAGGAAAACAAGAGTAAGCTAGATAAGAAGGTTGAAAAGTGTATCTTTATTGGGTATAAAGATGGTCTGAAAGGTTATAATCTTTGGAACCAAAAAAAAAAGAAGGTTATGTATAGTCGAGATGTGGTATTTAGAGAAATGAAGGATGTTTTCAAACATGAAGTCCTACCAAGTACAAAAGAACCAGATAAAATAGATTTTGAGCCAAAGGATGATGAATCATACTCTACAAAATAACATGAATCAAAAGAAGAAGATCCTCATACTCCAGTATTAAGGAGATCGGTGCGGGAAAAATGGCTACTGGAAAGGTATACTCCACCTGATTTATGTTCATTTTTTTCTTTTTCTATTACTAATGATGATCCTAGAACTGTTAGGGATGAAGTGGATTCAAAGGATGGAAAACTCTGGAAAAGGCCATGGTTGAAGAAATGACATCCTTGGATAAGAATGAGGCTTGGGATCTAGTGGAGTTGCCGACTGGAATAAATCCCATTAGCAACAAATGGGTATTTAAAAAGAAGCTGAATGCATATGGGAAAATGGAGAAATACAAAGCTCAGTTAGTAGCAAAGGGTTATTCCAAGGTTGAGGGAGTTTATTTTGGTGAGATTGTTTCTTGTATTGACAAGTTAACCTCTATTATATTTTTTTTATTGGTTTCTCCTACCTTTGATTTTGAAGTAGAACAAATGGATGTGAGGACAACATTCCTACATGGGGATCTAGAAGGAGAAATCTACATGAAGCAACAAAAACACTTTGTTGTGAAGGGAAAGAAGGAGATAGTATGCAAGATGAAAAAGTCCTTGTATGGTTTTAAAAAATCACAAAATATGTGGTATCAAAAAATTGATACTTATATGTTGGGAATTGGCTTCAAAAAAATCAAAGAGGATCATTGTGTATNTGATCATTTGATTTATTTTGACTTGTATGTGGATGACATGCTGCTGATAGGAAACAATATGGAGATTATCTAGGATGTGAAAACTCAGTTGTCCTCTAAATTTGACATGAAGGATCTTGGTGTTGCAAATTTCATTTTGGGAATGGAAACTAAAATAGATCATAAAAACATGAAACTCTGGTTAAATCAGAGAAAATATGTCGAGACAATATTGCAGAGGTTTAATATGTAGGAATATAAGCCAGTCAGGGTCCCTATTCTTGTAGGTGTAAAGTGATCTATGGATTAGTGTCACAAGGCACACAAAGAGGAGGAGGACATGTATCATGTTCCATATGTGAGTCTGGTTGGTAGTTTGATGCATGCAATGGTTTGTACTAGACCGAACATTGCACATGCAGTGGGAGTTTTAAGCAGGTATATTTCAAAACCAGGGAAGGATCATTGGACAACAATAAAGAGGGTTTTTAGATAGTTTCATGGCACTTCTATATATGGATTGTGCTACCAAGAAATACTAGTATTGGACAAATTGTCTGACATACATGTCTTTGTGGATGCAAACTGGGCTGGATATCTGGATCGTAGGAGATCTACAAACATGTATGTGTTTAAAATGTTTGGAGGAGAAATCAGTTGGATGAGAAAAAGATAGTCTTTAGTGGCACTTTCAACTATAGAAGTTGAATACATGGTAGCCACTCATGCAAGAAAGGAAGCAATATGGTTACAAATATTTTGTTCAGGTATTGGATTGGTACAACAAGCTGTAAGGATAGATTGTGACACTCGGAGTGCAATTTTTCTGGCGAAGAACCCGGCTTATCATTCAAATACAAAGAATATTGATGTTCAATATCACTTTGTGAGAGACATGGTTGAAGAAAAGAAGGTGTTGTTGATGAAGGTTGACAATTTAAAGAATGTTGCAAATTCATTAACAAAATATGTGAGCATTGAGAAGTTCTCTTGGTGTAGAGGATATATGGGAATTGTTTCCCTTGATTGTTGAATATGTAACCTTGTAACCCCCTGTATGCAAAGAAAACAACAAGTGGGATAATGTTGGGTTTGTGTTATATTCTTTCCTCGGTTATCGTGTCCATTTATGAGCCATTTTTTGGCACATAGGTTTTCGTCGATTGTTTTCTACTTCTGGTTAAGGAATTAGGGTTGTTGACTAATATAGGACATAGGATTAGTATTTTGGATGCCCCTGGATCCTATATGTATATTATATTGTAAACAATCTATGATATGAATGAATATAGAAGATAATGGTTTTCCCAGTTTTGGGTTTCTAAGGGAAAACTATATGTGTAATGTGTGTATTTTCCATTGTATCTTTTTTTTTCTTTTATTGAAAATCTATTTGCAGTAAAATATTTTACAAGGTTAAAATCTACAGTTCCCACAAAACTAAAGAACCATAGTAGCATTATTTCAAACAAAAAAATACTCTGGTGCGGTACAAAAAGAATGACGCACCAGGGCACACAGTTGCTCTAAAACATTGTGCACCGTGGCAGTGTTAGTTTTAAAATTTTTATATACCACAATGCGCTACTTAAACAATTGCACCGATGCAGACGGTTGGTCCCAAACAATGGAACATCATGGTAAGTGTTTTGAAAAAATTACTCAAGTGTGCTACGTAAATAACAATGCATTGATGAAGCTAGTTATTTAGTGCACCATAAAAGGGTTAAATTAGAAACAATTACCAACCATATTCTTAATCAGGCAGAGACGTCAACCGAGAGAGTAGAAACAACAGGAAAATAGGGTTTACTATACAATGTTGTACGATATTGGGAGGAGAGGGAGAGGGATTTTTTTCTTGAGTGTTTGTAAATTGTTTTGTTTGCATTTCAACTATAAATACTTGAGTCTAAAGTATAGGCATTTCAGTTGTAAAGACTTGATTATAAAGTATAGGCATTTCAATCGTAAATAATTGAGTCTAAACTATGGGTAGTATCTCAAAATTCTAATCTACAATAATTTGAAGCATGTTGTAGACTCAAGTATTTGATGAACTCCCAACTAACGGGTTGTCTAGAAAAATTCTAATCTATATTAGTTTCTAATTCACAATTGTGTCTGATTATGATAACAATTTGAGTTCTTATGACCATGATTTCCATGATGGTAATATTGCTCCATGGGTACCTATTACCGTCTGGATCACCCTTCCCATATCACCATCATGATCGACAATGATTATAACCTTCTGTGATCTCACTTTGAATAATCATAACCAGCTTGCATCATCATCAATGATCATAACCTGCATGATCTCCCCGTCAATGATCATAACCTGCATGATCTCTCCGTCAATGATCATAACCTTGATCTCACCATAAATGATCATAACCATCTCTCAAAATCCTAAACAATAATCATTTCATGTTTATAATATAGTTGAGAGTTCACCAAATCTTTGAGTCTACAACATGGACAGTCTAGAAAAATTTTAATCTATATTACTGGAAAATAAAAATTTTGATAAATTTTAAAGAAGAATGGTGTGTATATTTAAAATACACCACATCGATGCATATATAACACACCAACGCACCGGGTTTTTTCATCAATAACCACACCTTGACATGATTAAATACAAAAAATACGCACCATAATAGGATTATTTCAAAAAATATACTCCAGTGCACTCCATGGTATACTGATGCACGACTCAACACATGTGCTCTAAACAAACACACCATGATAGGGTTATTTAAAAATATATATATAATCCAATGTGCTTGTTAAAACAAGATGCACCAGTGCCACTAATATTAGAGCGCATCGTGACATGGTTAAATAAAAAATTTATGCACCATTGTAGGATTATTTCAAAAAATATATATCATTGTGCTCCATAGTATACTGACACGCCAGGGGGCACCGTTGCTCCAAATGAAGCACCGTTTTAGGGTTATTTTTTTTAAATAAACGATGTCATATGTAACACTGGATGCACCGATGCCTTGGAAAATTGACCGCACTATGACAGGGTTAAATAAAAAAATTATGCACCATTGTAGTATTTTATTCAAAATATATATACAATGGTGCGATCAATAGTAACCAGACGCATGGTGAAAACTCGTTCTCTAAAAGGGAGAAGTGTGTTTGGTTTATTTGTAAAAAATACTACGTAGATATTGTAGCACCGATGTGTTCATTCATCGAACGCACCGAAAGAAGATTTAATAAAAAAACATTTACCTGTCGTAAAATTCATTTTTATTGTTTGAATTCCTATAGAAATCAAAAGCACCGGTGCAATTGTTTCCTCTTTGAAGTGCCCTTTAATCGGTGCTTCCCTTGCTTTCATCCCTTCCATCTGGTTTTGTGTGCATGGATTTAAAATTTTTCCAAATGGTGAGAAAATGTTGTAGGGGCTATTTGACACTGTCAACTAGACCCGATAGTTGACTTAGAATTTGTTGGTTGGCCGACGTAGTTATAAGTAGAATTCGATTGGAGTCTTTGTTAACCGACCGACCTAGGGAGTTAAGTAGCTACAACTTCCTGATAGAGGTATAAATATATAAGCACAAGAAGTCTTAGATAACTTCACGTGAGAGATTATATGTAATTGTGTTGTACTATCTATCATATAATAATAATACTATTCTTTGGGCTCTCATTACTTGTGTATGTCTCTATATATTTCTATGTGTATTCATGTATCTCTTTGATGGCTATGTAAGGTTCTACTTGTAACACTCCCTACTTTCCCCTAGATTACAACATTGGTTCTGTTGTCGGTAGTACTAAACATGGACATGTAGAAGTGTACATAAATGTTAACTCAACAAGAAATACGTGAGTGGTGGGAGTGAAAAACCAATAACTACATCATAAACTACGCAAGAAGGAATAACCTCTCACTAGTTGAAGCAAAGTCGCGGTTCTTTTCAGATACGCATAAAATATTTCTTGAGGCTATTCCAGAAGCATTGTTTCATCACATTAAAAAATTAGGTGATGCGTAAATTGACACATAACGAGAAGTTAGGCCTAAATTTGATGAACAGAGGAAGAACGAACCTACATCATTGGCTCGAAAGAATTATTGAAGACTATATTTTAGAACAAGTTGTTGAAGATCAGACATCCCTTGACAAAATAAAAGAGAAATTCTACACTGAATTTCACGACATATTTTTCTGCATGGCTCCCACACTTCTTCATAAATTCCTTCTTAACAAGGGAGTCAGTGATATCGTCGAGTAATGAACAAGATTAGGCACATAGTTACCAAATATAAACTTCCAAGAAAGAGATGAAAAATGGGAATCATTTTTCGACGCAAAGTGCAAAGATACAAGAGAATCGTGGGATTACTTCTTGAAGAAATAAATATGGCCAATGCTCATGACTTAGAGTAAGTCGGGTCAACAATGGGGGGTTGGTCGAGATTGTGAGATGCCATAAAAATAAGAAGTATCATTTCCCAAGCTTAAATGTTTTCAAGAGGGAAGCAAGCCCATAAGGAATGCACGAATATCTAGAAAATAGAACGGGATAAAAGACAACATAAAAGAGAAGAAATTCGTAACCAGTGGAACAAAAAAAATTGAAGAGAAATATTTATGGGGAGGTTCAACCTTTTAGAGTGCATGAGAAGTATGATTCAAATAGATATCAACCATATTTATCAAC
This sequence comes from Picea mariana, assembly GCA_032191745.1. NCBI lineage: Eukaryota > Viridiplantae > Streptophyta > Pinopsida > Pinales > Pinaceae > Picea > Picea mariana. The sequence continues at coordinate 243,676 of JASDQU010104010.1, read as the reverse complement.
AACAACATCCACAGTGACACCCGAAAGAAATAACAACGCATAGATGAACATCCATCAATCGGTCGAAAGACCGAAAAGTATGGATTACCAAGAATATGGACCATCTTTACCTACATCTCCCTCATTAAAAACTAATACAAGGATAAGATCATTTCTCCAACAAAGGCTGCAGATCGAGGACCAATCTAGAAGATTATGGTACAAAATGAACAACCTCGGAAACCTAGGAGACACATTGATTGTCGATCTTGAATGAAATGAAGTCGAAAACATGATTAATCGAATCAAGGACCTCACTGACTCGATTCCCCTACAACATTTAAGATCGAGAGAAGAAATTAACTATATTCTAGAAGAGACACAACCTTTGGAACGACGGTTAATCGAATGCACATATCAAATTTCCCAAACTGAGGATGTGTATTATGTACTCTTAGATGACCCTTTTGTAAAAACAAAATTCCACTAAGTTCAATAAACCCTAATTGAGCTTTCAAAATCTAGGCTATTGACTTCATCGGGCCATTTCCACAGAGGGAAACAAGAACTGGTGCCAAGTACATATTTACTGCGATCAAGTATGTGACTAAGTGGTAGAAGCTGAGCTGGTAGAATTTTGTACCAAAGAGGTAGCAACTAAATTCATCTACGAGAACATAATCAAAAGATTTGTTTGTCCTCTAACACTAATCAACGACCATGGAACTCACTTTGTAAATGAAACAATTAAAGTTCTACTTGAAAAAAATTTAGTCGACCATAGAAAAACGACAACCTATAGCCCACGAGCAAATGGGGCAGTCCAATGCTTTAATAAAACATTACACAAGGGACTTACAAAGATATGTGGCATAAATAAAGATGACTAGGATGATAATATCCATGCAATCCTCTGGGCGTATAGATCAACATTCAAAAGATCGACTAGGAAGAATCCGCTCAAAATAGTCTACGACTAGGAAGTTGTTATTCCGCTACAATTTTGGACTAATTCTGAAAGGGTCATAGCTATAGAAAAATTTCAATAGAGAAAAAACTTGAACGACCGACCATACCAAATAAACAAGATGGAAGAAGAGAGGCTAATAGTGATTCATCAATCAGAATAGGTTCAGAAGAAACAACAAAAATAGTGGCATGATCATCACTTAAAGAAAAATGATACAAAAGAGGGAGACCTAGTATTACTATATGGCAGTCGTATAAAAGGAAAACCCAAAAAATTGGAAACAACTTGGCTGGGGCCTTATGTGGTGGAATATATTCGACCAACAGGATCAATCCAACTTAGAATGTTATTGGGGCATCCATTTAATAAAGTAATTAATGGTGCCCATTTAAATAAATATCAATTATAAAATAAAATAACCCTGTTGGAAAAGTATAACAACAATTTTCCAACAAAAACCAACTAAAATAACTAATCATACTTATAAGAAATAAACCTTGCTTAAAATTTTATAAACAAAAGAAGTAGTTAAAAAAATCCAGGTATAGAAAACTAAAAAGTTAAAGTATTTAAAGAGTATCCATAACACTAAAGGAAAAACAACAATAAAATAAAATGGAGAGAGAAAACAACCCTTGGTGAAGCCCGAGACAAAGTAGAAAAGGATAAAATTCTAGGGTTAGATGTCCTTCTTGTGGAATTATTTTTGGGATGCGTTAACTGGATTGAATGAATGATTCAAGTAGGTAAGGGAAAACACCCAACGAAAGGTCCCAATTAGACCCACTCTCATTTGGAATATTGTTTCCAATTAGCTTGTTTGCCTGGTTACCAATTTAACTAATTATCTAAATATGAATATGACAACAAAATGTTATCAGTTGAATTAAAACTCTAAATAACTAATATAGACTAAAATGATTATTTATTATCCTAATATTCACTCCAATTCTATTCTATTATATCATGATCGGGAGTTAACTAAAAACAAATAAGTACAGTTAAACATTTTATTACCTTCACAAAAATAATTCATAAAAGAAAGGAATATGAGAAATCAACAATATAAGGAGTTAGAAACAAGTAATTGATTCAACGACTAATTATATTCATTGCACTTAAAATAAAAATCATGGTATCTGTAGACATACACAAAACAATATTGAAATAGTTCATTGAACTAAAATCCACATATCATAGAAGTAAATATGCATTAAAAGAAAAGTATCATTCATACAAATTTGCACCAAGATGTTCAAAATGTCTCTTTTTCAAATTCACATATAGTAATAATATTGTTTTTCTACAATCCAAGTACAAAATCCCTTTAACATTTACAATCATCCTTTTTGTAACTATTTGGTGACTGTTTACATTCTAGAGATCAATCATATGTAAAAAGACGGTTTACAACAATGACTCTTCACATATTTTTCCTTATTAGGAATACAAAAGAAAATATGAGACATGTGGAGAATTTATAACAATCAAAATCATTATGGTTTCTTTTGTGCTTGCATTTGGTCCCATTATTCCTTCGAGAGTGAATAATTATCCAAAATCTTTTGTAACTTATCTGAGTCCATCTTTTCGACATCTAATTATCCATCGCAAGCCTTTTTGGAGACTTCTTGTTTTAATGCTTGGGTTGTGCATTTGATAAATTCTTGGGCCATGGTGATGAGGTTTGCGGGTTTCAATAGATAATCTTCAAGGGAGTCTTTATTTACCTCATTTAACTGCTCAATTTTCACCTTGGTGGTTTCCCTATGCTTCTCTACCTCAACCATCATGGTTTTGGAAAGTGTTGCTTCATCAATGGGGGGCATCAGTGGAATCCTTAATTCTTCTAAAAGATCATCAAAATTATTCCATATTCATTTGCAGGTCTTATATGATTCCTTTCGGACGATTTGTTTGTATTCTAATAGAGGCTTCAAAGTATCAAATAATACTTGGTCCTTTATCTTTTCCTTTCTAGAGTAACATGGAAATGTAGTTGGGGGGTTTCTATATACAGATGCAGGAGCATCTCTCCATCTCAGCACATGTCGGCTAATCAACATGCGTGGTGCACATTCAAAGAAGGAGAGGCACCGCCCTCTCATTTTTCCTCAAGAATCCAAGGCGTGATCCAAGCATTAATTAAAGACAAGTTGTAAGAGAAAAATCATGCTTTCACACAAGATGGAGATAAGGTCACCATTAATAGGCTGGCGACAGAAGGGATTTGCATCTGATTTGGAGCAGATTTCCATCATTGTAATCTGTCCATTATATAGGTGTTTTGAATGGTGATTTGACACCACTAAATTAGCTTGTGAGGGAAGCTCATAGAGCCCATCTTGTAAAAATCTTTGTATTGTAAGAAAAATAGGGGTTGGTTGGTTTTGTTGGTTGAGTCTTATAGAGGTTAGACAATGGGGAGTAGGAGTAAAACAAAGAGCCAAGAATCAGTTGCAGCTCAGACTCCACCATTGTAATTTGGAATTCCACCATTAATAGAAAATGACAGTTCTTCCTGTTTTCCATTTATGTTCAATGGATGTTGTGTTGTGAATGTATTTTACATGTATTTGAATTGTATATGAATGTTAGGAATCGTTTGCAGGGATAGAGATACTGTTTTCTACCCGTGAGTGTGTTGATTTATGTCTGGTTCTCTAGGATAAGTTCAAGGATTGTGCGACAGAGATGGGAAACTCTGTAAGCCAACACAAGGAGTGTTTTTCTGAACTCAATGGAGTCAAAAGAGAAATTTTCAAGAGGGCATACCAGATTTACTCACTGACTCAGGGAGAAATTTCAAGGCGGTTGAGTTCCTTGAAAAGAAAGACCGTATGGAGAGAAGCACATTCTAGAGTTACTGAACACTCTAGAATACTTTTCCAAGAGGGCATCGAGATTGTGTGAGCATACACAGGAGAAACACGGTTGAAGGTGTTGGAGAATCCTAGGATTGTTGAACATTCTGGTGAAGGAAGGCTTTGTAAGAAGTGCGTTGACAAAGGAAATGAGATACCTTAAAAATTTCCCTAAGTCTAAGGGAGAAGGCATCGAAGAAATGATTCGAGTTGAAGGAGTGGACCTAAGGTGTTGCAAGTTCACCTTACAAGCTCAGGAAGTAGAGCGAGACGCTGCCAGGAGGGCATGAGAAACTCGTAGAGGAACTTGGAAACATGGAGTTTTTCAAGCTGGGAAAAGTCACAGGAGAGTTGCACAGAGTTCTACAAGGTGTGCAGAAATACTTTGAGAAAATCCTAACTCTCAAAAGGTGAGATTGCGCTATGTGTGAAAATCAGTCGAGGAATTGACAAAGTCTCGAAGATGGAGAAGTCAGCCATCATCGAGGAGGATACAGGTAGCAGAATATCAAGAGGTTCAAGAGGAGAACTTCGTAAGGTTTTTCAGGAGCAAACAAAGGATCTTCGCAAAGTCACGAAGAGAGATTTCAATCGAGGCTGTTGGATTCAGAAGAGCGCATGGCAGAGATCTGTGAATTTTGGAGGAGGAAATGTTTGGAAAAATTCGAGAGGAGGACACCTGAATAGTCGATAATCGAAGTAAATCTCGGTCATCCATCGAGGAGGACACGTGGAGTGGGATCGACATTTCTCTGATTCACAAGTCGGGAAAAATAGAGTTGAGAGGAGAGAAGGATCATGAAGTCCGAGCTCCCAATTCAATCACAACCATTGATCGCGAGAGGAACGTGGACCACAGATCTGGTCCTAAAGCATTAGAAGATTCGAGAAATCGGGAAGAAGAGGAAGAAGCTTATGAAAGTTCTGGAGCACATGGTAATGAAGAGATTTGGCCCATGGTTACAGTCTGTGGTCATATTGAAGAGGGATTCTAGCATCAGGAGCTAGTCCCGTTGGCGTAAGAGTCAAAAGCGCCAGGAGAGGGTCCATAGGTTTCATAGAACCTGTGCCTCGAAGATAGGGGGACCTGTGTAAGGTAGAAAATAGTTCTATCAGGAGCCCGACGAGTCATTCGACTCGATGACTTGAACGATCCTAGATAGGGAGGTCGTGTAACCCTGAAGGAGGGGTGGAGTATGTTGGGTCGCCAAAGTACCATCTTTTTACCAACCTTTCACTTCACTTTCAATTCACTTTCACTTCACTTTTAACCATATTTCTCTTTCCCATACCCTTACATTAAACCATTTTCATGATTACATGGGTTTTAGACATATTATTTTCCAATGCATCTATTTTAGTGTTTTTG
>JASDQU010104010.1:223361-237925 GCA_032191745.1 Picea mariana | reverse complement strand
GTAGCATTTTCTTCTTGTTCTAATGCTTTGAATAGATTTATATGCTTTATTGTTTTTATTATAATTACTTGATGATCTTGATTGTTGATAGGTTTTGTGAAACATCATGAGAGGAACTCTTGTAAGGGATCTATTGTTTTCATTCCTACAAAAACTAAGCCTTTTTAAGTGTATTTATTTTCAATGCATGAGTGTTTACTTGATGATCTTGATTGTTGATAGGTTTTGTGAAACATCATGAGAGGACCTCCTGTAAGGGAGCTAGTGTTTTCTTTCCTACAACAACTAAGTCTTATTAAGTGGAATGAAGAGTTAGGATTTGATTGAATTTTCTTATATTAGAGTTAGATGCCTACTCCTGCATATATTTTGTTGGCATCATCACAAGCTTACGAGCATCCCTAGTTGATAATTAAATGAAAGAAATTTAAGCAATTGAATTTCCCAACAGGGTATGCACCATATACTCCTTTCCAATTGATGATATTCTCAAAGGAATCATTTTACTATTGTTATTGACCCCTTATTTTATATATTTGGGCTTCAAGCCTTAATTGGTCATCTTGATTGGTCTGCATATCATTTATAAGTCAAGTTTTTTTTTCTATTCAATCCTGTCCTGAGATTTTCAATCATTTCTAATGCTCTTGATTTAATTGTTTCTAAGGACAGAGTCTTTTCCTTGCTTTTCTCTAGAACTTCTTTAAGTTTTTCATTGTCCTGTTCTAATCTGTTAATCTGAAGGTTTTTCTATTCAACAGACCATTTAACTTCATTTGATTCAGTTTGTAAATGAGACAACAATTTTTTTTAAGAAGTTCTAGAGAAAAGCTTCAACTAATTCAGTTTGTAAATGAGATAACTCCTTTGTTTGTTCCCTCTTGATATTCTCAATTTCCTCGTAAAACTTTACTTTGGAAAATTCCAGGTCTCTCAAATAGGTGTCATGTTCTGACTGTGCTCTTTGATTGAATTCAACATTCAATTCATTCTTCTGGGTTTGTAATGGTTTTTTGAGTTCTTATGTTTTTAGGGTATCAACAAACCATGTGACTCTTTTGAATTTTGAAATGAGATCGTCCTTTTCATTTTTCAAAGTCTTTTGAATTTCCTCTTTGTGTAGTTTGTCCTTTTGATCGACAACCTTTAGGAATTCCACAAAGATGTTATCCTTTAGCGTATTCAATTCTTCCTCCAGCTCGATCATTTTGGTTCAGAATGTACTTAAGGAATTGGTAACCTCAAGAACAAATGAAGCATTTAAGCCTACAAATGCATGGAGGGAAGAATTTGCTTGTACAACATTGCCTTCTAGGTCAGGCCCAACATTCCATTGCATAACTCTCCCTGTAGATGACATCGACTTAGTAGATTCTCCCCTTTTCCTTTTGTTTCAAAAATTTTCAGTGTTATTTGTCCTGTCATCATAGTAGTAATCTCAAACAACCACTACAACACCTTCAAAACTCAGTATTTGTAAAGAAGGAGTTAAACCCTAGGGTGAAATTTTGCATTCACGTAAGAAAAAAAAAAAAGGTTTAAAGTAAGTGTGAATTTGTTTTTGAATGTATGGTTTTGAGTGAATCACCATACCCTTCAAATAAATGTATTTTATGAATCTTTCTGTTGTTCCAAAGTATTGTTCCGCTCCATATTGCTCCCCATTATGTATGTCTTCCAAATATGTCTCTTATAAATTTTGGAAAAATAATGAAAATATTGAATACCTTCTTAATATTAAAAAAACATTATGGAAAGGGTTTATAGTGAATCACCAGACCCTTCAAATTCTCATATTCTAAATAATATTGTGGTTCCAAAATATTTTGCTCCTCCACAATGCTCCTCCATATGTCTCTTTTGCAAGTCTCTCCCCTACAAAATTTTTCAAAATAATGAAATTTAATAAATAACTTTTTAGTATTTTAATGACTTTATGAAATTCAATTCCCGCTCTTTTTTTAATTGTTTAAAAAATCACGCTTTTTTTTTTATAACTTTTTTGGCATGACGATTGTTATAGAAATAGTCCCTTGTGGAAAGGTGAACTTTCCCTTGGATTACTGAACCATATACCAAGACATAAACAATTATTTTGGCACTATCATTTCTATAAACTCATTTTTCTTATTGAAAAAGAGAGGATAAAGTAAATTAGGATGTACTTTGTTTACGGCATTTGTCCTGGCTACTCCTATCCACATGCAATTCCTGGTGCAAATCAATACCTGCATTGAAAAAAAAGAAACAAACGACTTCCTTCTACTCTAATTAAATTAAACATAGAAAAGCACATGAAACCACATACTTGAAGGAAATAGGACAATTAAATTAAATGAAAACAAAGAAAACTTACAGACCATGAATGATGTCAGCTGCAACTCCTCCAAGATCTCCTTGTCCAACCCTTACATGAATCCCATGATCATAAGTCTGATATCTCCAATATTCTTCCCATTCACCATGGAAATCCCTCATTATATAGGATTTGGAGGCTTAACCACCATGGATAACATCACTCGGTAGATCTACTAAAACGGGATCTCCAAGATTTTTAGGGTGAAAGTATCTCTCAACGATTTTAGGGAGAAAATATCTCTCAAGGATTTTAAGGAGGAAATATCTGTCAAGATCCACCAAATTAGGATTTTGGTTTGAGACAATATCTCGACCATCCATGAGATTCTCAACCTCTTCTTGAGATTAGGAAACTAAATGTGAGGTGGATTCTCACACTAAATTAATTTCTTTTTTATGATTATAAATAAATAATTCATGTGCACATAGTATTGCTATAGCAAGATTTGCCTCACCATTGCTATCTTGCACATAGGGCCTTTTCCCATTTCCCTATGCAGACTCTTCATCCCTTTTTGATGAATTCATAGCTAAAAATACATATTTTTCCACATATACGCACCCTATCTACTATACAACATGTGTATACGCAGGTTGCTCCACTACAACCTGCGTACATCGGGATTTGTTCCAGAAAATACATAAATGAAGTCATGTTTCCATGTCACGATAGGAGATCTCTGATCCTTGGCCTTCCATATACTAGAAATGTTTTGACTCGACCCTTCAGTTTCATTTTGAAGGCTATAAAATCACAATTCCGAGCTATGGAAAAAAGGAGAAAGCATTCAACTTTAAGAGCAAAGTTACTCTGGAGAAATTACTTCATATTAAGTCTTCATCCCTTTGTTCCTCAAGTCTGAACACAGTGTTCAGCCCACAAGATCTTCCTTTATTGTTGAGAGAACCTCATTGTCTCCCTTCTATGATCTTGCCTTTGGTGGAGGACTGAAGTGGTGGAGGCCCAGTTGGAAGGAACCTGGTTTCTTGGTTTCGAACCATGCCAACATGGAAGTCTGTAATGTTGTCACTTCTAATGATCATTCAATAATAGAAATACTCCTTTCCCGTCCTATTGGTATCTTGAAAATATATGATTATTATCCATGGGCATGCTTGTAATGTTTATTAATGGATTATGCTGTCTAATGTGCTAATATTTTGTATTATCACCATATGCTTGCTCTGATTGTTTGTTGAGAACTTGTCGCAGGTATAAAGCTTTGAGTCGAAGTGCTCAACGATGAACATCCTCAAACATTGGAACGAGGTAGGTCTCTTTCTTATCTCACTTGCACATTGGTTTATATAGAATATGTTGGAATTGAGTAGATTTCTGCAGTCATACTTGTTTTTTGTGGTTCACCTTTGCCATAGAGAGTTTTTCCCTCGTAACAGAATTGGTGACTCTGCTGGGGAAAGATCTTCTTTCTAAGGGTTGAAGTACTTTTTCTCCTTGCATTTCTCTTTTTCCTTTTTGTTTCTTGTCGTATCACTGCTTGACAGATTCTGTTCACTCTAGGTCTAAGACTTCAACCTTTTGTCCTTGCCTGGCTTTGTTTTAAAGCATGTATGCACCTTTTTCCTCGACAGTCATGTACACACGCGTTCTGTCTCATTGCAAGCTGTGTATATATGCACTATTTTCCTAAACAGTCGCGTATACCACTTTTACTTGCCTGTTTGCTTGTTTTTGTGATTGTTGGGTGGGATTTTAAAGTTGTTGAGATTCCTTAGGTATTTGTAGTGCCTGTTAAGCTTCTCTGGGATGATAGGAAACTTGTTTGGAGTTGAATTTTTGGGAAGATTATTTCTCATTGTTTTTCATTTTTTATTTGTCCTTGAACTCTGGGTTGTTTTCTTGGCCGCTTGGTATTCTTCTTGAGTTATTTCGTTTATACACAATATAATTTATATATCAGGTTGCTTATCAGTCCATGAATTTTCCTTTTGATATATTGAAAATACAAAAAAATAGGCATTTTACATTGCTTGCAATTTTTGTCTTTTGAATCTTTATCATTAGCTTAGTTCATTTAGTGAAATATTTCATTTTGCTTCTAAATTGCAGAGTTTAAATTGAAAATTGCACTGTTTTTATACGCATATCATTCATTGAAAAGTTAAAATTAGACTTTGCATTATATTTATATTTGTTTTCTTGCAGAGTCATAATATCATGACTTTCACTTCCATACCCTTTTGATAGCCACAACCAATAAAATTTACGGTTTAAACTAAGATTGATTAGGCGCAATTTTATTTTTTAGGGTGCACAAACTAGTCTAGGATTTAGTGCCTTGGAATAGGATTTTGTGAGTAAACATATCCAAGGCAATTAAATCAACATATGTGTCTGACACAGGGAGTTGAGAATTCCATTGTATAATTGGTAAGACCAAGAGGATCCACTCACACCGGAGTTAATCATGAGGTCGTGCAAAGTTAGTTGAAGGGATAACCCATGGATAATCGCCTAGCGTAAGAGATATTTCTATGTATTTATTCATATTTTGGGATCTTTATAGTAGCCATGCCTCTGTGAGAGGAGGTTCTTTCAAGGTTTCGATATTTTCTACCCTGCCCATACGGTAATCCAGACTTACGATTGCTCGCCTGTGCATCAGTTATACAATGGTTTATTAGTTTCTTGACTTATGTATCTCATAAGTTACTTGCAGGGGTTATTTTTCTTATATCCTGGGTCATATAGGGGTCGGACAACACAGAACCTTTATGGAGGATTACCTCTCTGAGGGGATCTGACCGACTAGTTGTTAAGCCCATGAGGGCCCCTATAACTGATTATGTTACCTCCAAACTTTAGCGGGGAGTCTCAGGTCCCTCTTGGACGAGACATACCTTCTTTAGCGAGGGAGGCCACTCAGTCACTTTAGCCCGTTTGCATGCATATTGGACGTTTGACTTTTGGTATGCTCTTTGACTACTAGTTAGCCTTATGATATCTTTATTTTTTAGAGTCATAATTCATCATGGAGTCGGACATGCATCCCCTACGGTCCCATCGGTTGTTACAGTAACCACCATATTTTGAGTTCTTGTCTTCTAAAAGGCGTAGAGTTATTAGGTGTGGTACACACACATCCACCTCTTAGACTTGTGGTTCCACAAGGATGAGTATTGAATCTAGTCTTCAGAACAATGGGAGTTATTCGACTCCCATACCCACTATAGTTAATAGAACCCCTTCGAATTCTACAACCACTACAGTTGCAGTGTCAAAGGCTTATACCGGTACTATGGCTTGGCCTGTATTTAGTGCCTCATCTCTTACCTCAAACCATTTTGGGGGTCTTGATCATTCGTTGGGCTACAATGTTCAGTCCATCCCTATGGCTTCTAGTTCATCTTCTTATGGTATGCCTAACTTCACTTTGTAGTTTTTGACTTCCATCCCAACTGCTAGCCCTGACATTAGCATTAGACTCGGGGGCACTACACCTCCTTACACTCCATTTTCATTTGGTGGTTCTCATATCCCTCAAACGAATCCTAATTTAGGAACTGTCCCTATTCTTAACCCTATGTCTAATCCTTTTACGACTGGATAGAACAACCTAGCTGGTGGACAAGTTTCTCCCTATATCCCCACCTCCTCGATGCTGATTCTGACCAATACTTTTGGCATGAAAAATCCACTTAAATCCTCCGGGTTCCCGCCCAGAGGAGTTCAGTCTTAACCTTTGGGCAACCCCCAACCCGGATTCAATCCGGTTGGTTGCAACTTTCATAACCACCAACCCGGATATTACTTGGTTGGGGGAAATTTTTATAATCCTCAACAGAACATTCTTGTTGGAATGATGCCCAACCCACCTTACACGATTCAGCCCAAAGGAGGGCTTTATAATCCAAGACAGGGATATGGTTCTTAACAGAATCCTAGATGGGCTACAAATCCACACTCAGAATATTTCACGGGAGGTTGGGGCAAGATCTCGCAACCTCGTCTTCCTTTTCTAGCCACGCTTAATCTGCCAAATTTTTCTAAACTAATGAAGGACCTTGTGAGTCATGATCCCACATGGCCCCCCGTCCCCACCAAACTTCTTTCGGACATCCAAAATTTTGAAGTTAAGAATGGAGAGGACCTTGGTGATCACGTCACTACCTTTCACATTTGGTGTTCATCAAATTCCCTTAATGATGATTCTATTAGATTACGATTGTTTCAATGCACTCACATTGGAGTTGCTGCGCAATGGTATATTGAACTACCGAGGGGGACATATGGGTCATTTAATCAGTTGGTGATGGTCTTTCTTAACCATTTTCAATTTTCCATTTGTTATGATGTTGGCCTCAAACACTTATCGAATTTACGCCAGGGCACCGCCACTCATATGTCAGATCATATCCAGGATTGGTGTACATGGAAGAGGTTGATTAAGACTCCTATACCCCTGACCTTTCTCTTATAATGATTCTTAAATTCTTTGCAACCTCCTATATCGAAGGACGTTGATACTTTCGGGGTCACCATTGAGGAAGAAGCTATCTTTAGATCCCAACAGTTAGATAATTTGATATATGCTCAGTCTGGGATGTTATATCACATTCTTCCAGAAGCACCACAGTCAAGTTACGACCCTAGGAAAAAATGTGGACCTCATGCCGATGGCATTGTAGGTTCCGCCAATGTAAATTCCACAAACTCAGTGATGAGCCACTTGAATACTTTGTCTCTAAACCAGTCTATTGGAGGACCAACTTCATCTATGTCTTGCAACCCCACTCAGTCGACGGATGTACATTCCATGCAATCATTTAAAATACCAAATGGTGACCAACGACCAAATGGGAATAAAAGGAAAGGTTGAAACAATATTAATGGTGGGAAAAATGGTAATAAACCCAAGGACAAAGATAATAATGGGAAGAAGAATGAAAATTTTGGAGAGGGAAAGAAAGAGAAACGTAAGGTGAAGTTTCAATGTAAACTTTGTACCAATGACCACCTTACGCATTTATGCACCAAACTCATGGAGGCTGCGAGGATTTTGAATATACTGCCCGTTTTGCTGATGAATCCATTCCCACATAACCAACATTTAGCCTCGACATCTTCGAATGCTGAAAATGAGGCCAGTGGGATTCAAAAGCCACTGTCACAAGATGGCGACCACGTATGTATCAATATGGTCGATGCAAAAATCGAGGTAGCCACTCAATCTCAAGATTATAGATCTTCGCAAGCTAACTCTGGTCTAGAAGCTCCCCCTCCTCCTCCAGAGATGAACTTATAGATTGAGAAACTAGAGCCACTGCCTCGTATTCTAAAAGGAGTACTTAAGCACTCTACCCACAATCCTAACGCTAGAGCCACCCATAACTACTCTATTTTTGAGGACTTGGGGCAAACCCCTTGTGTGATGTCAGCTTTGGAGGTACTCCAAATGTGTCCTTCATAGAGGAATGCCTTACTCTCTACTTTAGGAGCTCTACAACCCAGTGGCTCAAAATTTATCAAGTTTGATGTCACGGATGTGAAGCCTCTCTTACCTTACCATGTGGCTTTCCAAATTCACGTGGATTATTCCAAGTATACCATAAAATGTGCAGTTGTTGATGAAGGTGCTGCCACTTGCGTGATGTCCTTGGTCTATTAGAAAGCTCTCGGTTCTTTGACCCTTTCCAAGTCATCGAACATGTTGACTACATTTGACAGTCATTCTTTCGTCCCTCACAATTTTCTCCCTACCTTTCTGGTCTAGTTAGGTGGGAAGATGGTAGAGGTGGAGGTAGAGGTATTTGATGCGCCTCTTGATTATAACATGTTACTAGGTCACAATTGGAGCTATGCTATGGTCGTTGTCGTATCATCTATCTTCCATATGCTTTTTTTTCTGCATCAAGAAAATATCGTGACCATCGACCAATTATCCTTTGCGTACTCTATTCCTAATGCATCTGTTGGACCATCGATCCCTGTGATCGACAATTCTCAGCAGGAAATTGAGAATATGAGTGTCAGAATGTATTCTTCCCTTATGAGTACTTTCGAATTCTCAGCATCGAATCACCACGTTTAGGCCATGTCTAGTAGGCCTGATTTGATAGAGAGGTTAGTTCCTTTCCTCACTTCCTATTTTTGTGATCCATGGACCCTACCATCCCCAATTTCATTGTGTGAATGTTTGTCACATGATGGCATGGCCATGCCACTCTCGACAACAAAGATTGTGTATCAAGATGTTCTTGACTCTTCCACCGATCTCAATCCTGTTACCTCACTGACGGATGAGGAGGATCCTGTTCTTAGGCCTATATGGGCCACCTCGTTGTCTTGTTCACATGATTTCCTCAATGAGGGTTTTCCTTTGGATGAAGCCATCTGTTGGTCACTATAATTGCTTGATTGATTCAAACAACCAAGTGAAACATAAATTATCAACCCAGGGAAGTCTTTTATTTCAAATATAACCACGCACTATATATGCTCAATTCCAAATGTAACTTACAGTTGTAGTAAAAGAAACTATGCTAATCACACTTTCTTGAATATACTGAAGTTTTGAATTAAATCACAGGAAAGCAACTTCCCTATTGCAGATATTAAAGATTAATCTAAGAATCCTAGATTACATTATAAATAATACTTGCAATGGGAAAGAACATCTATTTTGCAATCAGAGAACATGACCCTTACTCTCAAACAGAGACTTCAGTGCTGACGCTCTTTCATGAAAACAGTAAGCAGAAGACAATTAACTCTATCTAATAGAGAACAAGGCTGTCTGGTTCCTTCCTTTCTAAGAAGGATCCTTAGGCCCTATTTCTTCCTTAGCACACTTGTGAAACTGAGGTTTATAGAGAACAGGATGGTGTGATCCCTTCCTTTCTGAGCAGGAACCTTGCACCCAATCCCTGGCTTAGCAAAATGAAATCTACAGAGACAAGGTGTTCTGATTCCTTCCTGTCTAAGCAAGAACCTTTAACCCAATCCCTGGCTAGCACACTTGTAGAATTGATTGAAATCTACAGAAGACAAGGTGTTCTGATTCCTTCTTATCTGAGCAGGAACCTTTTAACCCAATCCCTGGCTAGAACACTTGCAGAATTGAATGAAATCTACAGAAGACAAGGTGTTCTGATTCCTTCCTGTCTGAGCAGGAACCTTTTAACCCAATCCCTGGCTAGTACACTTGCAGAATTGAATGAAATCTACAGAAGACAAGGTGTTTTGATTCCTTCCTGTCTGAGAAGGAACCCTTAACCCAATCCCTGGCTAACCTCATAAAATCATCACACAAGATTGCTGATAAAAAGAATTACGAATTTCATTGGTAAACTAAGACAGAGTCAGTAGTGTTTCAGCAACGCGGAATTCATTAAAACAGTGTTTCAGCAAAACGAAAATGAATCAAAATATAAACAGAAATTGAACCAACACACTTCTAAAACTAACGGGTGAATCTTGTGATCAAGGTGGGCCCTCCCTTCTCACAAGATTCCCCTGAACGGGAAATCTTAGAAATGGATAATCAAATCGATTTTCTATTCATCTATCAAAACATCATATTACAATCTGAAAAAGTGAAGCACGTCCCTCTCTCTGAAGTGTTCAATACATAAAAACTTGGATCCCTCGAATGGTGTTTTTTCTCTTATTTAAAGAGAAAAACCCTTCGATACAATTTGATCCAAATCTAAGGTGTGTATCTGAGTCCTATCTTTACCCAGATCTTCTTTCTAATTCAGAACAGGGTGTCCTAATCTTATGCAACAGAAATGCTATTACAGGAGCTGGATGGTATGACTGAATAACAGCTTCTTTTCGTAGCTGCCAATGCTCTTTCAGCATCGCAATTCACGGGCTGTTTCAGCCACGTGAATTTCACTTTTGACTATGTCGGCTTTGGTGCTTGTTGACCGCTGACTGTAACAGTTCGTGTTTCAGCATCGTTAGTTCTGGCGGTCTCCTCTGTGTTTCAGCATCTGCAGCTCTGGGCTATGTAACAGCTCTGTGTTTCAGCATCTGCGCCTTTGGACTGTATGACAGTTCTGTATTTCAACAACAGTGACCTCGGACTTGTATAGCCTCTCTTGTTTCAGCAATAGAGACCTCAGACTGTATAGCCTCTTGTGTTTCAGCAACAGAGACCTCGGACTGTATAGCCTCTTGTGTTTCAGCAACAGCATCCTTGGACTTGTGTGACGGTTCTGTGTTTCATCAATGGGGCTCAAATGCTAATCTGCAGTCTAATCAATGGTTAAGTCCAAAAGTAATGTAAAATATTATGCAAAACAGATTAAACGTATAGTAATGAGAAGGGACATTGTATACCTTTGGAATGATCAACTAAAGTGATAGTATGAGCTCAAATATGGGTGATCAAGAGTATAATAGTGGAAAAAAAAGTATAGGAAAAAAGGTACATAGTGTGGTCCTAACATCCCCCCCCAACTGAAGGTGTTGCATGTCCTCAGGCAACTCACTCTGAATCAGAGTCTTGATACTGACTCTGATCATGTAAGCTACTCAAGCTGTAACTCTAGGAGGTGCTATCGGTTGGGGTTCTGAACCCTTGCTCCTGCTACAATCTTTGCCATGCTGCTGTTTTTGCCTTCTTAGGCAGCTTATACTTGATTTGATACCTTTCTATTGGCAATCAGATGATAGGAAAATAGAACTTGTACCCTATCCAGTTTTCATCACAATGTCTAACACACTGGATATAGCTGGGTATCCTGGAAATTGCTACTTCTAAGTTGGTAGGACCAAAAGGATTGTGCTGTTGCCTTTTTTCCGTGGATTGCTGCCAAAACAGGTTATTGGCCTGTAGGGCAGGAATCTCTATGGATTTGATGGTCTGTTCACAATCCTGGAGCACTTCTGATTGTAACTGTTGGACATGTTCAGTCGCCCCGGGTTGTTTTAAGAACTTATAATATTGTGAGATAAAGGTAGCTTCCCTCTGAGGTTCTGGTCTAATCCATAGGAGGCGATCTTCATTGTGCTGGGAAGCCAAAAAGTCATTTTGCCAAAGAATTTGGTTGAGGAGAAAAGAGGTGAATGCTCGAATTTGAATGTCCCCAACAAGGGGGTTTATGTTGAGCAACCTGTTTTCTGGAATAGCCTCATTGTACAAGTATGCCTCGCAGAGGAGGTGTTGATCCCTGGTAGAGGCAGCTACAAAAGTTTTGACAAAACCTGCTGACTATATGAATTCATGAGGTTTACCTTCTAGAACGGATTTGGTCTGAAAGAATGTGAGTCTCTCCATCAAGAATAAAGAATAATTTGAAGAGGGCTTCCTTGTGGCCAGTAGCCTCTGCACCAAATCAAAGACCAGGACCAATCTGCCTTTCAATTCTTTGTTCTTTTTCTTAAGCTCACGAGCTGGCTCACGTATCTATTATTGAGCTTCCCAGTTGGAGAAAGCGTGATTGATCCAAATTTGTTTGTGCACTTGCAAGTTTTTGGCTTGAGTTTCAGCATATTCCTTCTTCCATTTCTGTATTTTTGCGTGCTCATCCCATAGCTGGGAAGTCTGAGTTGTAGCGTGGGAAGTAATCGGATGAGGGGAGGTTTCAGTAGATTGTTCCCTAGAAGTGGAGAGATGGGTCTGATTGGGAGGTGTATGTTCCTCCATGGGCATAGTCTGTACAACTCGGTTGACCAAGATAGGGGCTTATTTCGTTACAATGTAGGGCTCAGTCTTTAGCTTGCTAGGGCCTACTGGTTCTTGTGTTGCAGCAGGTTCAATTTTGAGCTTGCTAATTCCTGCTGGTTCTTGTGTTGCAGCAGGTTCTTTCTTGACTTCAAAAGGTGAAGGAGTAGGGGCTGCCCCTGGTACTGGAACTTGAATCAGCTGATAGCCTGCCTGATAGTAAACATCGCCACATTGGCAACACATGTATTCTTTACACATGCTCTCAATGGTTTCTTCTGACAAGGCTGTTGTCCGGGCTAAGGTGTACAAATTTAGCTCATTTTCATATGCGTCCCTTGCCCTGGCTAATTATTGCTGATATGCTTCCAACTGAGACTTTAAAAACTCATTTTCTTCCAAGACATCGGCCATTGTTGGTTTGGATTTAGAGATGATTGGTTTTTGTGTTGCAGTCATCGTCTCCTTAGTTGGTTCTTGTGGAGCAGCTACAGGAATGGCAACTGATGCTTGTGTTTCAACCTCTTGGTGGAAGAAGAGTAGTGTTTCAGCACCTTCAACCTCTGATTCCTGCATTTCCATGTCGATGTCAGTGGCTGGTTCTTGTGTTTCAGCCACTACATTTGAAATGAATGTTGTCTGGGCATCTGGTTCCTGTAACTCCATGTCAATATTGGCAGCTGGTTCTTGTGTTTTAGCTGCTTTATATGATACAGATGGTGTTTCAGTCTCCTGGGCCTATGATTCCTGTAATTCAATTTCAATTTCAGTGGTTGGTTCTTGTGTTTTAGCCACTGGATGGGTAGCTGGTTGTGTTTTAGCTACTTCAAAAACAAATGATGTATGGGCTTCTAGTTCCTGAAACTCAATATCGGTGGCTGGTTCTTGTGTTTCAGCCACGGAGGTCGGAATAGGCAAAGATCCCGGGGTTTGGGAAATTGAAGATGTACGAAGTATCAGTCGAATAGGCGGAGGATATAGGGTAGTGGTCATCCAAGGTGGCCTCATTGAGGCTCTTGTTCACTTTTTGCGCAAGAAGGGTGGAAAGGGGGCAATCTGTTTTCATTTTTGTGGAGGTCTTTTCTGAATGATGGGGCGGGCGACATTTTCTGGTCCGGAGTCATCACTGAGAATATGAAGGGTGGGAGTGGATGACTCTGGTAGGGTATGTGGTGGATTTGGTGGGGTAGGGGAATTGACTGGACTGGATGGCTTTGTGGGTGGGATATGGGGTATTTCGGGGACGTCTGGGGGGTTTTTGTGTTGCTGCTCCTCGGGAATTTCAACAGCTGGTTGAGGGTTAATGGGCGGGTTATTCAGTGTACGGTTTTGTTGTTCAAAACCCCTATTGATGAGTAATTGAACAAGACGATGGTGGGTAAGTGACAGGGTTGGATCTTTTACCTTTCGACAGTACAGTACCATATTTTTCAAACAACCCAGTAAATAATAAGGAAGATTGACCCGTCTGTTATGCCTTAAATGAGAAAGCAGAAGGATTTCATTCTGATACACTACCTGATAGAGACCTTCACAAGTCAGGTAGTGCTTGATGAATCTGGTGACCTCTAGCCATGGGGGTGGCAGTGAACTGAGATGAATGCCTCTGGCCTTCAATACAATTCTTTCCTCAGGCAGGAAGAAGCTCTGCTGGACATCCCCGATGATATGATTTCAGATGAATTTTCGAGTGCCTTCCATGGGGAGGCCTGAGACCTATGATATGTCTTCTTCTATTACAGATATGCGGATGCCTGTGACAACAGAGTGTTTCTCCTGAATATTTTGGGCAAACTGTAGGACTTGTTGTTCATTATATGCCAGAAGTCTGCAGAAGTAATTAAGCCACCCTGCTTGCTCGAAGACTTGATATGCTGCTGGATAGTGTTCGAGCAGTGCTGTGGTGGCGGGTTCATTTCATATGATGGATCCTCCCATGGTTACTAGCTCAAGAAGTTACAGCGTCGAGAGTTTGTGTATCGGCTCTGCACAGAGTGAGTTTTCCGAGCGACTATGCAGGACTAATGGTTAAATGTGTGAAAGGTGGTGAATTTAGGGGTGGCGGCGGTGAAATCGGGTGTAATGATGATATATCGTATTTGATGTGTACTTTCCCTCCCGTCAAGTGCGATTAGTCATAATGACACTTGAATGGTCATAATAACACGGAATATTTCTCATTAACTATATTCTAACTAAATTGCATAAACTTTACATACCTCGTCTTACCGTTTGATTCGATATGTGAACAAGATATCATGCCTGTCCGTGGTAGTCCTGTCGTGACAGAGACTTTTGATCGAATAGATGAATTATGTCGAGGGTTTGCGGTTTAGGAGGACAAACTATAATCTGAGGGCATAAAATCTTGTTGACAGATGATGTTGAAAAACTGGTGTTTCAACAACAGAGAAGAACGAAATAATTGCTGTAGATGAAGAACTGCTGATGAATGGTGTTTCAGCATCAGAAGAAAGTCAGAAAGTGTTGAACGATGGTGTTTCAGTAGTGGGGAAAATGACAGTGCTGAACAACGGTGTTTCAGCATCGGGAAAAATGACAGTGCTGAAC
>JASDQU010104010.1:173777-192765 GCA_032191745.1 Picea mariana | reverse complement strand
AGAAGCCACCGTTAGTTCTCTCATACTTACCGGGTACCTTGAAGGTCCAGGCGGTTGACCAAACACTTACAGTCTGAGAGGATATTCTTCGTACCCTTAAAGAGAACTTGGTCATGGCCCAGAATAGAATGAAGCAGCAAGCAGGCACAAAGCAATCTTCTCCTTGTCGTTCTTAATGCATGTCCCCAACAAGGTCAGGGTACAAAGAATTGGGTCTCGATCTTGTTTATCTTGAGGTAAATATATCTCGCACGCCCAAGTGACCTCTCATGATGGGAGAAAATAAATACAATGGGACAAGAGATCCTTTCAAAATATTGCTTGAGGAATCCCTCATGCAATAGAGGAACGAGATCATGGATAGTTTTGCGTAAATCATTCGGCGGCTACCAACAAGCCCTGCATATTTCTCAAGAGGAGGCATCACCCCCTTCAAGGTACAAATCAACTTTTATATTCCTATATTTGAAGGTCAAATATATGCAGATGTTGTAGAAAAATGGTTGAATCTACTAGAAGTGTATTTTTATATCCATAACTTTTCGAACAGAGAAAAGATTATTTTTGTGCTCCTGAAAGTCATTCCCCATGTCAAAGATTGGTTGGAAACTTATTGTGAGCAAAAGGAAATAGAGGAAAACTCATTATTTATAGTCGCGGTACATAGGAGTCCTTTAGAGATGTTATTAAGGAACAATACTACCCTTTCGGAAGATATGACGACTTGTATACAAAATGGACCACACGATGACATGAAAGAGACCAGGAAATGCCAGAGTTCATAGATATCTTCCATACCTTGCACACCAATATGGGTATCAAATATTCTTAGCAAAATCTAGTTTTGAAGTATCGCGGTGGTATGCATATATACATCGAGGTCAAAATGGATTTTTTGGACATCTCGTCCTTGCGAGAGGCCTATCAATATGTCATCAAAATTGAGTAGAAGATCAAACAAAAGACATGGCAATTTGGGCATGGGAATCCCTCACAGCAAAAGAAGGGAAGCCCCAACCAGTTGAACAAAGGACAGAGAAAATATGGAAAACCATAGGACCACCAGGCTAAGCCACAAACAAAGAAGGACACCGAAAAAATAAATAAAGATATTGAGAAGTGGTACAACTTCCATAAGAACCCCTGGAATAACATTATTGATTGCCGCTCAAAACAGTTGTTGGTGGTTGAAGTGAAAGCATATGAATCCGATGCGGTTTCTGACTCTGATTCAGAATTGGAATGGGGGAGACGGATCATTGACGCATAAACCAATGCCACCATTGTGACCACCAAGATCCATCCCAATGAACCAAATGATCACAAGGAAGTAGAGCGCCTCTTCCATTCACAGATGTGGGTGAAAGGCACCCCACTGTACTTCATTGTTGATAGTGGTAGCCAGAAGAGCCTCATCTCAATAAAGGTCCTCAAGCAACTATCCCTACCAACAACACCTCACCCGTAGCCCTACACCATTGGATGGCTCCACCAAGGAAGAAATCTCTATGTCAGCTAGCAGTGTCACCTGTCATACGACATCAAGCCCTTCAAAGATGAGGTACTATGTGATTTTTCTCCTCTTGAAGGTTGTAATGATATTTTGGGCCAATCTTATTTATGGAAACATCATGCTGTATATGAGTCTAGGCCTCGCAGTGTCATTAGTACTTTCAACAGGAAATTGTATAGGATGCCCGAGTCAGTCCCACCTAGTTTTATTTCCTTGGTCTCTGCCAATCAATGCAAAAAAGCCATCTCTTAGACTGAGAATTTTGTATTCTTCATGATTCTCTCTCAGAGTAAGCGAAACATTGCAGCCACATCTAGGGCCGTTGTATTCAACCTCTCCACACAACATAAATAAGTGGATAAGATCTAGGAAGAATACACATATATCTTTGCCTCACCTACCGGGGTACCTTTGTACTGTCAGTGTTGGAAATATTGTCATTGATGTCAATAGTTGATGTGATGATCTATTGTTAATGATGAATAACCATAGATGAGATTTTCATTGATGTCAACAGTCAATGTGATGATCTATTGTTAAATGACAAATGAGATTGTCATTGATGTCAACAATATTTTAGTTAAGCAAGAGATGTCAAACAGTGTGCAGAGATCGAAAGAGTGAACAAAAGAAGCAAATAATAGAAAGATCAAAAGCTCAGAAGGAATAGCACATTGCATAGAGAGGAAATCCATGACTATTGTTGATCATGAAAGGATCAACAATGATTCAATGATCAAAAGTTTTGAAGGAAAAATGGATTGTAGAGATGTCGTCGGGATAAGTGAAAATACTTAACAGTTGATTAGTGCACAGAAAATGCAAGAAGCCACAACATCTATATGATCAGAATGAGAAGCTTAATAGTCATCCGATCAATAGTTTGACCATTTTGATCGTCTGATACAATGCACATCGGTCATTTGAGTGACTGTGGGCTTGAGGACCATTGAAAGATCTTGACCGTTGATCTACTTCAAGAATACCCGTCAGCCGTCGGATCCAGTGGAGTTGCAAGGAGGATAATCCCAAGAGTTAGTTAACACTCCAAAGTAGTGAAATGATCTGATCCATTGGATCAAGAGGACAGGTGGCAAGTGATTGGAATTTTGTTGACTCATAGATCAGGAAATTCAAAGACAGTGTTGCACAAAATCGCAAAACGCAAAGACCCGATAAGATCTGGACCGTTAGATCACAAAGGAACAAGGACAGTTGATTTGATAAGGAAAGGTAGCATAACACATCAGCAGACTATGTTAGAAAGGATGCATCACACAATCAGGAAATGACAAGTGTCAAGTTGATTCAACATTTTAGGTACGTGCAAATCACGAATATGAGTGACACATGGCAGCTACTCGACCCATGCCAAGTCATCATGTGATGTTAGCAGCTTTAAGTCATGTCAAGAGTTTCTACTTCAGGAGTTTTTCATAGAAATCAAATCCTCTAATATCTAGAAGTCCCGAACGCCGAAATGTCGAAGGAATGAAGGGTCGAAATGATGAAAGGTTGAATGGTCGAAGTCACGAAAATCTGAAATGTTGAAGTTGCAGAATAAATGGTGGTTGTCCATCTCGATGAATGATTAAGTCATAGCCATCAGATTTAGTAGAGAAAGTGAGTGTAAAGTTAAATCTAATCGTTGATCTATCTCTGCTAATATAAATGTGAACTGTCCGATTGTTTCGATGATTTCATGATCGTGAGTTTTGTAATATTGAAAGTCATGATGACTCGAAGGGAAAAGCGTCGAAATCCCGTCAACCATCCATCTCATCAAGAAATTGAATTGTGACCATTGGAACGATAATCGCTCAGGAGCTCGTATTGGCTAAGAGTGAGGTCATTATCATTGGTCATATGCTATACATGTTTTAAAGGGATGTCTCTATAGTTTTTAAATCTCGTGGTTCTATATGGCATGGTCATATGAAATGGTTTGAAGGGAGCACCTCATACAGATTTCATTTGACAGAGAGTTACACCAGAACAATATAGAGAATCGATAAATGATCGAATATGGTCCATTGGTGAACCGAGAATGCATTAGTAACATGAGTACGATCTAATGAGTCGATCCATGTCTGTGATTAACTCATGACAAAAATGAACCGATACATAGTCATGATTAAAAGAGAATAAATCATGAAAATATGAATAAAGAATAAAAAGGAAAAATGATATTAATTAAATTTTAATTATCATTTTAAATTAAAAGGTACAATGGTTCAAATAAAGGGACACGATGCTTTAAATTTCACACCCGTTTGAAGATTATATAAACGAGAAAAAGTGGTGAGAAGAAAGTGTCTTTGCGATTCACATTAGAAGATCAGGAATAGGAGCAGAGTCCAAGATGAAGAACTGTTTGTTCTAAGGTGCTTGTCAATGTCTTATTGAATATCAAGAACAAAAGAAGACAGAGAAGCAGTTATGCAATCTAGTACTTGATACAAAATACCATACAAGCAAAGGTTGCAGCAAACAAGTAGAAATTCAACAATGGTTGTATCAATAAAATTTAGTGAAGTACAGAAGAGAATGAATTTCATTATAAACTAAGGGTGGTTGGGTGGTGCAAGGGCAGGTTGGAGCTTGCAGGGGAGTTGGTGCTTCCTTGTCAGTTGTAGCTAACTAAACATGGGTTCATAGCCTCCTACTAGTTGGTGCTAGTGAATAGAGGGATTTGGTGCTTCCTTGTCAGTTGTAGCTGACTAAACAGGGGGTCGTAGCCTCCTCCCAGTTGGTGTTGGTGAACAAAGGGAGTTGGTGCTTCCTTGTTAGTTGTGGTTGACTAAATAGGGGGTTGAAGCCTCCTACCAGTTGTTGCTGGTGAATGAGGGTGTGGGTGCATCCTTCCAGTTGTAGCTGGTAAATGGGGTGTGGAAACATCCTTTCAGTTGTAGCTGAAGAAACTTTGGAAATGTCTCTCCATCAAGTTGTAGCTTGAAAACAGTTTTGTAAAAGAACTTTTTGTTAATGAGAAAAGAGTTGGTGGTTTTCCCTGTTGGGTTCCACGATAAAATCTTGTGTTCATAAGGGTTTGTTGTTCATCATATATTGATTAATGGAATAATTAATATGTGTGCTTAATATGGATGAAGGTAAAAATAAAAAGTAGGAAATACTGATTCACCACCCCCCCCCCTCCCCCCTCTCAGTATTGTTGGATATCCCATCAATTGGTATCAGAGCAAGGTTCCTTTAAGCACAGTCTACCAAACTAAAAGGAAGATCAAATTAAGCACACATGGATGGAAAAAAGATTTACAATGAGAGTGGAACTCCAATACTTAGAAAAGAAGAATACAAATTTTGGAGTATAACAGTGGAAGTTCATCTAAAGGAATTGGGACATGATGTATGGAATTCAATGATCACTGATTATTTCCCACAAAATAGAGTAAGGACTCCAGCTCAAAAGAAATCCAATAAAATTAACTCAATGGCAATGAATACAATCCTTAATGGATTACCTGATGATATCAAAGAGAAGATAGGTGACTGTAACTCTACAAAAGAACTCTGGGAAAAATTAAAATACCTCTACTCAGATGAGAAGTCAAATGAAGCATTTCAATCAGAACAAAGTTTAGTCTACAACAATTCTAGTGATGAAGATTCTTTTGAATAATAATTAGACATTGAAGCAGAAGTCAATATGGAAGTTGATCTTGAAATTTCTTTGGACGAACTGAGAAAATATAAACAAAGGTGTAAACAAATAAAGGATCAACTTAAGATTGTTGAAAAATTAAAGAAATGGATTGAAGCCCTTAATAAAGTTCTCAGTCTACAAAGATATCCCTCGAACAAATATGGCCTTAGATATGACCACACACACATAATTAAAGGATCAAGTCCTATTACTCAGATTGAGGTTGAAGATGACATGTATAGTGATGATACCTCCAAAGAATCTGCTCATCCTCCCAAGAAGATGTATCAAATCAAAAGAGAAGACTAGGCCATCAATAAAGGTAACGACTCTCCACAATATTTCGATTGCAATAATGTTGATATTGAATTATCCCCTGCAAGTAGAGAAGAAGATTCAAATACAATAACAGAATGTTCTGTTAGCATCTATCCCATGGAAGAAGAAGAAGAAAAACTATCAAAGACCAAAGAAAAGGTTGATTGGAGTCTCTCTGAATACCTCTATCACCATAATGAATCAGACTATAGCTATCTTCATTACTACACACAAACATTTCTTTAAAAGAGTCAAAAGCATGTCCTGGAAATAAAGGAAATTCTCAAGGACAGTAAAAAGATAATATACGAACATGACATTCAGTTAGAAGAGACAGAAGAGGAGATCAAGAGACTGAAAAATAAAATCAGTCAAGCAAAAGAAGAAAAGAAGGAAGATGATGATCCAAGAAAAAACCTTGCTGATCTAAAAGAACTAAGGGAAAGCTATGTCAATCTTAAAATCCAACTTGAAGAAGCCAAAAGGAGAGAAGAGGTAGTAAGGAACCAGTTGGACAAAAAGGAAGAATCTTGTCGTAAGATGGAAGCAGATGTTGTGAATCTTAGAAAGAAGGTTGAGAAGTTATACACCCAAATCAAGTTCTTGAACAACTCCATGACCTCGGATGAGATATTGGATAGTTAGAGATCACTGTATGAAAAAATTGGTCTTGGCCACAACAAGGAAGAAATTAGTAATCTCAAGAAACCTGATGTAATTCCTTCATTTGTAAAAAGTAAAGATAGGTCTGATGCAAGCATTTCTTTTGTGAAAAGGGAAAGAAAGTATGATGCGGGTTCTTCATGTTCAAAGAATAAAAGAAACACTAAAAAAATTAGAAGCTCAGATCAAAGAAGACATCCAGAAGCTACTCATACACCTCAAAACAATTTATGAAGAGAGAGACCTTCATGGATGAATCAAAGAAGGTATGTGAGTGTCTTTAACGGTTATTGTTTTTCTTGTAATGAATATGGTCATAAATCCTTGGATTGTAGACATCATGGAAGAAAACAAGTCGGTAGGTTCAACAATAGTATAATATGTTGGAACTGTAATCATGTTAGACATATTGTTGCACATTGTTACACTATGAGATGCTATAGTTGTGGTGGATATGGCCACAAAGCCTATAACTATTGGAACTCTAGAAGACATCCAATAAGAAATTCTTCACACAATATGAAAACAAGAGTAAATAAGAATACATGGAAAATAAAATTTGAAGTAGAAAACAAGAAAGATGAGGAAAATATTGTTCATGAAACTGATGAAGTTAATGATAGGAGTTTGGAGGATGAAACTACTAATAAGGAATATTCTCAAGACAAGAATAAAGAAGCTACTAGTGCACATAATAATGACGTTGATGATGAATCTCCAATGATAGAACAACAAAAAGAATTGAGTGATGATTATCTCATAAATATTTCAATCCTCTTTTAATGGTACACTGAAATTCCTTCTAAGAGATTTTTTTTTTAAAAAAGATCTATGTCCAGAAAGTTGTAAAGACTATGCTCAATGAAGCCAATTATCTGATGGATATTCCATCAATTAGTATTAATAATGGAGGGAAGTTATAAGAACATTAGTATTCATATTGAACAGAGGTCAGCTCAGGATTAATAGTAGTAAAACTCCTTGTGAACCCCATTTTGGAAGAAATCATTCAGTAAAATCCTTCAAAGTCTTTGGACGTGAGGGTTACATCAAAAGGCTTGATGAGAATCTTGGAAAGTTGATGCTATATTTGATGAAGGTATCTTTCCTAGATATGCTTCTACCAAGAAAGCATACAGATGCTACAATATTAGGTTACATAAGATTGTTGAGAGCGCATATGTCAAGATGGTTGATATAAAAAAAATTGGTATGTTAGTTAGAGATCGATGAGAATCAATCGAAAAATCCAAGAGATGTTTGAAAAAAATGAGATACAATTGCGCAATGTTCCAGTAAAACAATGACATACACAGAAGCAACATTTTGACGTACAAAATGAGGAAAATGACATTCTGGAGAAATAACAAGAGAAGAAACCTTGTCAGAAAAGGATACCCTTTTAGAAACAAAGGGGGAGAACAGTTAGTAAATTAACAGGGGGATCCATTCATTTATGAAAGAAAAAGGTTGATTATAGGAGGAGCTACCAGTGGAAAATAAACCTTTTTCCATTGATGTCAAAGGGGGAGAGAAACTTTGTATAAAGGAAAACTTCATATAAAGTAAAACTTCATAAAAGGAAAGCATCAACACAGGGGGAGTTTTTGTATATGAAGTTAATGGGTTGACCTCAATGACAAAGGGGGAGATTGTTGGAAATATTGTCATTGATGTCAATAGTCAATGTGATGATCTATTGTTAATGATGAATAACCATAACTGAGATTGTCATTGATGTCAATAGTCAATGTGATGATCTGTTGTTAAATGACAAGTGAGATTGTAATTGATGTCAACAATATATCAGTTAAGCAAGAGATGTCAAATAGTGTGCAAAGATCGAAAGAGTGAACAGGAGAAGCGAATAACCAAAAGATCAAAAGCTCAGAAGGAATAAAACATTGCATAGAGAGGAAATCTATGACTATTGTTGATCATGAAAGGATTAACAAAGATTCAATGATCAAAAGTTTTGAAGGAAGAACATATTGTAGAGATGTCATCGGGATCAGTGAAAATACTGAATAATTGTTCAGTGCACAAAAAATGTGAGAAGTCTCAACAACCGTCCGATTAGAATGAGAATCTCAGTATCCATCTGATAAAGAGTTTGACCATGTTGATCATCTGATACAATGCACATCGGTCATTTGAGTAACCGTGGTCTTGAGGACCATTGAAATATTGTGACCGTTGATCTGCTTCAAGAATACCCATCAGCCATTGGATCCAGTGGACCTGCAAGGAGGATAATCCTAGGAGTTAGTTAACACTCCAAAGTAGTGAAATGATCTGATCTGTTGAATCAAGAGGACACGTGGAAAGTGATTGGAATTTCACTGACTCGCAGATCAGGAAAGTCAAAGACAGTTTTTCACAAAATCATGAAATGCAAAGACCCAATAAGCTTTGGACCGTCAGATCACAAAGGAACAAGGACTGTTGATTTGAGAAGGACAGGTGGCATAACACATCAGCAGACTACGTCAAGAAGGACATGTGGCATAACACATCAGCAGACTACGTCAAGAAGGACATGTGGCACAATCAGGCAATGAAAAGTGTCAAGATGATTCAAACTTTTAGGTACGTGTAGATCACGAATATGAGTGACACATGGAAGATACTTGGCACATGCCAGGTCATCATGTGACATCAATAGGTTTATGTCACATTGGGAGTTTCTAATTCGGGAGTTTTGCATAGCAATAAAATACTCTAATATACATAAGTCTCGAACGTTGAAATGTCGAAGGACCGAAGGGCCAAAATGACGAAAAGTTGAATGGACAAAGTCACGAAAAGCCGAAATGATGAAGTCGCAGAATAAATGATGGTTGTCCATATTGATGAATGATTAAGTCATAGCCATCGGATTTAGTAGTAAAAGTGAGTGTAAGGTTAAATCTGATCGTTGATCTATCTTCTCTAATATAAACGTGAACCATCTGATTGTTTTGGTGATTTCATGATCGTGATTTTTGTAATATTGAAAGTCACGATGACTCGAAGGACAAAGTGTCGAAATACCGTCAGTTGTCCATCTCGTGAGGAAATTGAATCGTGATCGTTGGAACGATAAATGTTCAGGAGCTCGTATTGCCTAAGCATGAGGTCACTGCCATTGGTCATATGCTATAAGAGTTTTAAAGGGATTTTGCTATAGCTTCTAAAGCTCGTGGTTCTATATGGCACGGTCATATGAAATGGTTTGAAGGGAGCGCCTCATACAGATTTCATTTGATAGAGAGTTACACCAGAACAATACAGAGAATCGATAAATGATCGAATACGGTTTGTTGGTGAACCGAGAACACAACAGTAACATGAGTACGATCTAATGAGTCGATCCATCTCTTTAATCAACTCATGAAAAAAATGAACCAATACACAGTCATGATTAAAAGAGAATAAATCACGAGAATATGAATAAAGAATAAACAGGAAAAAATGATATTACTTAAAGTTTAATTATCATTTAAAATGAAAAGGTACAATGGTTCAAATAAAGGGACACAATGTTTTAAATTTCATACCCATCTGAATATTATATAAACGAGAAAATGTGGTGAGAAGAAAGTGTCTTTGTGAATCATATTAGAAGATCAGGAATAGGAGCAGAGTCCAAGATGAAGAACTGTTTGTTCTAAGGTGTCTGTCAATGTCTTATTGAAGATCAAGAACAGAAGAAGACAGAGTAACAGTTATGCAATCTAGTACTTGATGTAGAAGACCATACAAGCAAAGGTTGTAGAAGACAAGTAGAAATACAATAATGTTTGTATGAGTCAAATTCAGTGAAGTACATAAGAGAATGAATTGCATTATAAAATAAGGGTGGTTGGGTGGTGCAAGGGAAGGTTGGAGCCTATAGAGGAGTTGGTTCTTCCTTGTCAGTTGTAGCTGACTAAACAGGGGTTTGTAACCTCCTACAAGTTGGTGTTGGTGAACAGAGGGAGTTTGTGCTTCCTGGTCAGTTGTAGTTTACTAAACAAGGGGTTGTAGCCTCCTTCCAGTTGGTGCTGGTGAATAGAGGGAGTTGGTGCTTCCTTTTCAGTTGTGGATGACTAAACAAGGGGTTGAATCTTCCTACCAGTTATTGCTGGTGAATGAGGGTGTGGGTGCATCCTTTCAGTTGTAGATGGTAAATGGGGTGTGGAAACATCCTTTTAGTTGTAGCTTAAGAAACTTGGGTAATGTCTCTCCATCAAGTTCTAGCTTGAAAACAGTTTTGTAAAAGAACTTTTTATTAATGAGAAAAGAGTTGGTGGTTTTCCCTATTGTGTTCGACGATAAAATATTGTGTTCATAAGGGTTTTTTGTTCATCATATATTTCTTAATTGAATAATTAATATGTGTGCTTAATATGAATGAAAGTAAAAATAAAAAGTAGGCAATACTGATTCACCCCCCCCATCTCAGTATTGCTAGATATCCCATCATTTAGATCAAGCATCCCATCGATCTAACCCCCGATGCCCTGCTTCCCAATGGGTCGGTCTACCATTGGTCTATGTTAGATAATGAGTATATCATGCGATAGATCCAAGAAGAAATCCACAAGGGGCACATCTGCCCCATCTCCTCACCTTGTGGGAGCCCAATCGTGATGGTACAGAAGAAGGATAGGACCTGGTGACTCTGCATTGATTATCAGGCCCTAAATAAAATCACAGTCAGGAACTGGTACCCGATTCCCCAAATCGACGATCTCCTTGATCAGCTCAAAGGGGCCAAATATTTCAATAAGATTGATCTGAAGTCTAGATACCACTAGGTCCCAATAGAATAGATAGATGTATGGAAGACATCCTTCAAGTCAAAAGAATGTATTTTTGAATGGTTGTTCATGCCCTTTGGTTTGAAAAATGCCCCAACAACTTTCATGAGGATGATGGACAATATACTACGACCCTTCACCAATACTTTTGTAGTGGTGTATCTAGATGGTATCCTCATCTACAACAAGACTTGGGTAGAACACTTGCAACATATTCAGCAGGTGTTGCACACCTTGTGGCAGCACAAGTTATATTCCAACTTAGAAAAATGCTCCTTCAACATGGAAAGGGTCCAGTACCTAGGCTACATCATTGATCAACATGCTGTGCATGTGGATCCAACCAAGATCCAGGTCATCTATGACTGGCCAGCCCCAACCACACTCACTGAGATTCATATCTTTTTGGGCCTTGCCAATTTCTACCGGAGGTTCATGTTGGGATTCTCCCATATTGCATGGCCCCTCATCCAAGTAACCAGGGGTGGTGGTAAGGAAAAAATTGTGTGGGGCCTGTCCCAACAACAAGATTTTGATGATTTGAAGCAGTGTTTATTCTCAACCCCATTACTTTCATTACCAGACCTGCAACAACCCTTTGAGATCGAGACATATGCTTTAGACTATGTTGTGGGCACAATTATCACTCAGCACGACCACCCCGTGGCCTATCATAGTGAGACACTATTAGATGCCATTCGTAAGTACCCTACTTATGAAAAGGAAATGTGATCCATTTTGAAATCCTACTGCCAGTGGAGACATTACATTTTTGGGAAAACGACAGTTATCCAAACTGATCATAAGCTATTGTAGTTCATGCAAACACAAGAAAAATCGCAAAATGACCACCATTAGAAGTGGTCCACATACTTCCAATAGTTCCACCTCAACATCAAGTATAAAATAGGAAGTACCAACTGAGTCATTGATTGCCTCAGTCGACCTTCAGTAGTGTCACTCACCATGGTGCTAGACCCTTGCGGCCATGAGACCACCGGATGGACCCACCTCTATGAGATAGACCCTAACGTTTCCACCACCTACCAAATGCTGGGAAAAAACTCAGTTGTCGCTAATTTCCATCTTCGGGATGGGTTGTTGTGTCATCTAGGCCATATCTGCATTCCATCAAGAGAGCAAACAAAGATAATTTGGGAATCACACTAAAGTCAGGTGGCAGGACACTTTAGTGTCGAAAAGACAGTGGCGGTGCTCTAAAAACATTTCTATTGGCTGAAATTTCGACAGGATGTCAACAAGTATATCAAGTTCTGCACTGCCTATGTTATTGCCAAACTGACCACTAAGAAATAGGGCCTACAAACCCCTCTTCCTACTCCTAAATGGCCATGGGAATCCATCTCAATAGACTACATGTCGGGCCTTCCTTCCACCAAGAGGGGAAATGACTGTATTTTTGTGGTTGTTGATCGCTTTTCTAAGGTGGTGATTTTGGTCGCCTACAAGAAGAACATCACAACAGAGGCTACTATCAAGATATTCTTTGAACGAGTCTGGGTACATTTTGGAATCCCACAAACCATTTTCTCAGACCAGGACATTCGGTTCCTCAACATATTCTAGTCGAGCCTCTAGTCACTGCTGGATGCCAAGCTCACTAAATCCACTTCTTTCCACCCCCAGAAAGATGTCCAAATCGAGGTCATCAATTGCATGATCATTCATATTCTATTCATGTACAATTCCAAGAACCCCCACACATGGGACAAGAGTCTTCTATATTTTCAACATAGCTACAACTGATCCCTACATAACTCAACCGGCCACAACCCATTTCAGGTGGGATTAGGATTTCAACCATTGTGTCCCATGGATATTTCACTACCCCTTACGGCCACCCTGGCCGACTCATCACTTGCTCCAACTAAAGATGAAAAATCCACCCAGTTCATTAAGTGGATATAGCACATCTGCCAATAGGTTCAGGATATTTTACATAAATCCAATGCAAAGTACAAGCAACTCCATTATTAACACTGAGTGCCACATAAGTTTTAGAAGGGAGATAAATTTTGGTTTCACTTGAAAAAATAATGCATTGCAGGGCCCCATCAGAAGATTTTCCCACACTGTTATGGACCTTACACCATTACCAAGGCTATGGGTGACAATGCTTTCAACTCAACATTCCCCCTTTCTTGGGCCTGCACCCAGTATTCAATGTGGATCTCCTTCGGCCTTACTTCCCACCATTATTGGACACATCTGAAATAGAAGAACAACTGACACCAACAAATCTCAACCCTGACTGCATAAAATAGGCATCCAATGATCATATTGTGGACACATAGGTCAAGGGAACTCGCAAACAAAGGATCCAACTTTATCGAGTTGTCAAATCTGGGTAGCTCCTGCACCAAGGCAAGTGGCTCACCCGGGGCCAAATTCAGCAGAAATTTCCTCATTTGATGGGGGAACTCAATGCAATGGAGACCATTTCTTCCTAAGGAGGGAGGATTTATCTAGGTGGATATTTGTGGCCACCCACCTATTCCACTGGCTCGAAAAATAGTTTTCTGCCTTAGTAGTTTTTCGACAGTTTTTCAGGTTCCAAACTTTCGGGGCCATTTTGAGGCCCTAAATGATATTTTTGGGGGATTTGGGGCCGAGGTGACTGACAAAGGCACTAACTTGGGCTAGTAAAAAAATGTCTCTTCTTGATTAGACCTTTCCAATGGGATATCGTGCGCCTAAAACGAATGTCATATGCAAAAGTTACAACCTCGAGAAGTTGACGTACTAGAACTTACCCCAATAGGGCCCACATGATGTTTGGTGATTCATCTCCTAGGGTTAGGTTTTTGGATGTCTAGGATTTTGGAATTCATATTTATTGTAAAAAGGACTTGAGAGACTCATTGTAGTGATCTTCTTGCAAATGCGCGTAGCCGAAACATCTCTTCTCAGAGATAAGCCACCACCATTCTAGAAATCTTGTTTCAGTCTCCATTTTACAGTTTCAACATATTTTCTTATTTAATATAAACTAGTTTTACTGTATATCTGTTATTGTCCCTTGCGATTTTTTGTAACTATAATAACAATCTGTACTCATTTCGTTCTGCTAATAAAATTTGGATCACAAAGCCCAAAGATTCCTTCTTCACAAAGTCATCTCATGCAATCAGACTGGTTAAAAAGGTTCAACCCCTCCAACATGAGGTTCACGACAACCTTCCACAAGCCAAGCAATGCAACGTCTCTAGCAAGGAAAGCAGTTCACCAAGGTTCAGATTTAGCAAACACTTTCCCATATCCCACGGGAACTCAACACAATGGATACCATTGCTTCCTAAGGAGGGAGGATTGATACAGATGGATATCAGTGGCCACCCACCTATTCCAATTGTCTCACATGCAACTTTCATCACTAGCAGTTATTTCCTATATTTTCGAGTCTTAAACTTCAGGGGTCGTTTTGAGGCCCTAAACAACGTTTTTAGGGCTCTCCACAGTCAAAATGCACACAAAGTTAGAGTTTTATGGAATAATGTGTATTCCTTGGATATACGTTTCCAACGGGCTATCGTGCACCTAAAATGGATATCATATGAAAAAGTTACGACCCCAAGAAATTGTTTTACCAAATTACCCCATCTGGGCCCACATGATGTTTGGTGCTTCATATCCACATTGGGGCTGCAAACCTTTTGTATTTTCATCTTCTGGGTGATAGGTTTTTGGATATTTAGGGTTTTTCCATTTATGTTTAAAATTCCTTTCGAGCCTCATTAAAATCATGTTCTTGCGAATGAGCATAGCCATCACATATCTTCTCAGAGATAAGCTGCCACCATTCTAGTGAGTCTTTTAGTCTGTAATTTTACATTTCTGTACATTTCCCTCATTAATAGAAATTGTGTATTATTGTATATTTGTTCCTCTTGTTATATATATATGATGTATCTCTATTATATTAATGGATCTCTTGTAATATCTCAGTATATTTCTCTATTATATCTCCACTCTCATTTCGTGCTCAAAATAATCCAAACCAATTTCTGTACCAAATGCACCTCGATTTCTGTGTAAAATATCAGCCTTGATTTCTTTTCACAGTTGTAGTTGGATGGAAAACAAAAAACATGATGTACAACCTTTAGAAACCCAATTGTATGTGTTACCTCCAAACTAGGGGTAACTAAGGAGATCATGTCTTAAGGCCGACAGGTAGCAAACATGGAGTGTTGAGAGCTATATGGGAAAATAATTCTACAAATCACCAGCAACAATGTCCACCACACCGGCCTAGTCCCATAATGAAATGGATCTTACTCCATGAAGTGATGAGTCAAGGTATCATGGTAAGTGTCACTATGATATTTGAAGCATTTGAACGTGTTATGAAATATCTTTCTTGATTTTGGGACGTTTGCTTGGAATTTATGCTCTTTTCCTTATTTAGACCTGGTGGGTGTCATTGTATCCTAGTAAGTTGGTTACCCTTAGGAATAGGTTACTATTAGGGGATTCCATAAAGATTCATCATCCATTCCCAATCATACTTGTCACTTTCCATACTTCATTCCCTCCATCTCCCAAACCTTTTGGGATTTTCGGGTACACTGACCCGAGAAGGGATTTGTACCTTATTTTATGGGAAGAAGGGGCTAAGGGAACATAGGGTAAAATTAGCTGGAAAAATATAAAATACAATCATAAATCCTTTGAGATTCATTTCCCATGGTTCCCCGAGGAAACAATGAAACGCTTCTTTATAATAAATGGGGAACCTATAAAATAAATGATAGTGGATACTTAAGGGGTTAGTTGGAGGATGTGACATCTCATCACGAGCCAGCCTATCATGATCATGGGTATTCATCAATGTGAAATTACCATCATCTAGTCACCAAGTCAAGGTAGTTGTTCTCAATTACACAACCGAGGAAAAGGGGGTCTCATCACAAGCCAACCTTCTCATTTCTAAGAGGTATTTGTGAATGACACTAGCAATATCTGGACACCAAGTCAGGATAGTGGCCTCCAACTTGTTCCTTGAAGCATGAAATAAATATAAATAAAGAGCCAAGAAGAAATAATGGCAAATAAATGGTCTTGGAAAAATGTTGCATCACTGATGAAGGGAACTCACCCTATACAAAGGTGCCCATAGATAAGACAATACAAACCCTTGTATGTCATGAACCCATGCCCAAACATTTACCCCACACCATCCTACATGGAAACATGACTAGGATAGGTTCCACTTAGGAAACACCCTAGACCAGAGGAGTGATTGACCCAATAGGGAACCTTAAGACCCCTCCCACACCTAAATTTGGAAATTTGTATAATGTCCTTGAGAATTTGTTTGGTTTGAAAAGGGGGGGTTGATGCACATGTTCATGTGGTTTTATCATTAGATGTGGCCTACTTGTTATAATACTTGTGACTCATGAACCCTTGGAGGGCATACCTATTTGTCTTTGTAGGACCTTTCCCAGTGGATAGGTATTCACGAGGTGATGACCAGTTTGGACCTTCATGAGGGCTTG
Source organism: Picea mariana (assembly GCA_032191745.1). Taxonomy (NCBI): domain Eukaryota; kingdom Viridiplantae; phylum Streptophyta; class Pinopsida; order Pinales; family Pinaceae; genus Picea; species Picea mariana. Next base: position 176,301 of record JASDQU010104010.1, on the reverse strand, counting down.
AATCCCAAGGATGGATGTAGAGACCCCAAGCTTGGGGCAAGATAATTATGACCAATTTGCATTATGAAGTAAGAGGATGTTTCCTTTGGATTCACCCTGGTAGGCCTGGATGATGAGGGGCCACCCTTCCCCACATGGATGTTGGCTTTGGAGACCTTGGACATCACCCTAGTACCCCCATGATGTCACCTAGGGATAGGGTTTGACATTAAGAGATGTTGGGTTGCAGTTTTGGCATGTGTGGCATGGAGGGGGGCCTTTGGAGGCCCAAGTTTTTGCCAGATGACCTCAACTTCTCATGGAGGATGCCTAACATCAACCTAGGAAGGATGAAGTCACCCTCTTTAGGGTTTAATTTTTTTAAATCAATTTAATTTTGAATTTTAAGAGCAAATTGACATGTAGGCTTTGTTTTCTGAAAAGACACAACTTTTAGGTAAATAAGCCAAGATTTCCCATATAAATATGGTTGGATTATTTCATTTTTTGGTATGAGAAATGGCTCCCCATGTGTTTGAATACTGAGAGGGGGGAGTGAATCAGTATTAATAATTTTTTTTATTCAACCACAATATAAATCTTCAATCAACATTCAATATAGCATCAATACCATAAATCAATGCATAAACAACACATAAACACAGTACATCAAAGTTTTATGTGGAAACCCAATGTGCGAAAAAACCACAGAACGCTTTTATTATTTGTCAAATATTACATTCATTGGAAGCACCAACTTCCATATTCTCCATCTACAATTGGAAGGAGGCTCCAATCCCATATTTACAGGATGCAACCTGAAGGAATCTCCCCCTATCAGAAATGTTCTCCCTCTTAAAGGGACATTGGCTTAAATTACTAAGGAAAGTCTCCTGGGGAAGTTTTATGGTGATGTATCTTGGCATTTTTCATGGTGGAATGGTCTTCAACTAGGGTTTGACTTGATTATTCTTGATGAAGTAAGTAAGAAATATTCATTTTTATTCATGTAATGAATGTTTGTGGTAAATCTATCTTATTTCATATTGAATATTATGAAATTTCTTGTTTGAACCCTAGGGGAGAAACATAAGTTCTTTTTTCTCCCTAGAACTTTTATACTAGCTTAAATTGTCAATTATACATTATTTATAAGTGACTACTAGAGCCCTAAAGTGATGGATCTCTAGTAACTTCACTCTAATTACTAAATATATTTAAAAATCCTAAGGAAATAAGGTGCACTAGAGCCTAGAAGTGCCTACTTTCTAGAAAAACCCATTCTTAAGACTTATATGCTTGAGGCCTTGAAGTGCCAACACTTCTTGAATCTACCACTTTCCTTGAAAAAGTATTATCATTGCTTTATTTCCCAATTGATATTGTTTATTTCATTGATTCCATAAGCCCTAAAAAGGCACTAGTCCAATTGCTTAGTGAATGGTTAATCAAACAAACACCCAAACTTCAATCCCTAAAGATTTTACTAACAAATATTGACACTAACTTAGCATAAACCACTAACTTACTTGACGATGTTATAAATGTTTGCTAAAACCATCCAAAAGAAGAAAATTATTTGCATAATTCATGGTATTTTCTAGCTAATCACCTCAAAAAGTGCTTGTGATAAATCAATATCATTCTAAGTAATAAATGCTATCTTTTCATTATCTTTTCAAGCATTTTTGAGGATTTTTTCTTGCAGTTGTTACAAGATATATATTTTTGTTGTACACTTTCATTTTGCTGGAATTTTATATCAACTAGCATGAATTGACTTGGTTTACTATCCTCTCAAGCTTTACTATCATTTTTTTACTTGAAAATGCCATATATTTGATTTGTTGTTTTGTCTTGGGCAGGTACACTTCGACATCTTCATTTGCTTCATCCCTCTTGGACATAGACCTTGTGACACATTCTAATTTGAGTGATAAGTGAGAGGGGCGTATATTTATCCTATACTTAGCTTACCCAACCCTTTATGTCTCGAGGGACACCTCCCTTGGGGTAGATCTCCTTCTACAACTAAAACGTGGGGATCTCTTATTGAGGTGAAAATGATAGGAAATCTTGTTGTTACACCAATATTCTTCACTTGCCTTGGGATTTGGGAAAGTATATATTGTGAGATAACATTTTTTGGCACTATTTTTGGAGAACATCGAGTTAATTTTCCTCGAACAAAATATCTTCGGTAAGATTTTTCCTCAAAGCCTTTTCCTTTACAAGCTTACCTGGCGAATTTACTGAGGGTGATTCCCTCACTTCCTTTCATAATCCTAAAAGGATTATTTGGTGACTCCACTAATAATGAATCCAACCATGGCTTCTCAATGGGACCCGAGTAATTTCAAGCCCTTGGATTGTTGGTCACTATAATTGCTTAATTAATTTCAAACAACCAAGTGAAACATAAATTATCAACCCAGGGAAGTCTTTTGTTTCAAAGATAGCCACGCACTGTATATGCTCAATTCCAAAATCATTTAGTGTTGTAGTAAAGAAATCATTCTATCTATACTTGCTGAAGTGAACTGAA
>JASDQU010104010.1:160510-171076 GCA_032191745.1 Picea mariana | reverse complement strand
TTTATTATATCTCCACTCTCATTTCATGCTCAAAATAATCCAAATCAATTTCTATACCAAATGCACCTCAATTTCTATGTAAAATATCAGCCTTGATTTCTTTTCACAGTTGTAGTTGGATGGATGACAAAAAACATGATGTACAACCTTTAGAAACCCAGTTGTATGTGTTACCTCCAAACTAGGGGTAACTAAGGAGATCATGTATTGAGGCCGAGAGGTAGCAAACATGGAGTGTCGAGAGCTATATGGGAAAAGCATTCTACAAATCACTAGCAACAATGTCCACCACACCGGCCTAGTCCCATAATGAAATGGATCTTACTCCATGAGGTAATGAGTCTAGGTATCATGGTAAGTGTCACTATGATATTTGAAGCATTTGAACATGTTATGAAATAGCTTTCTTGATTTTGGGACGTTTGCTTGGAATTTATGCTCTTTTCCTTATTTAGACTTGGTGGGTGTCATTGTATCCTACTAAGTTAATTACCCTTAGGAATAGGTTACTATTGGGGGATTCCATGAAGATTCATCATCCATTCCCGATCATACTTGTCACTTTCCATACTTCATTCCCTCCATCTCCCAAACCTTTTGGGATTTTCGGGTACACTGAACCGAGAAGGGATTTGTACCTTCTTTTATGGGAAGAAGGGGCTAAAGGAACATAGGGTAAAATTAGCTAGAAAAAGATAAAATACAATCATAAATCCTTTGAGATTCATTTCCCATGGTTCCCTGAGGAAACAATGAAATGATTCTTTATAAGAAATGGGGAACCTATAAAATAAATGATAGTGGATACTTAAGGGGTTAGTTGGAGGATGTGAGATCTCATCACGAGCCAATCTATTATGATCATGGGTATTCATCGATATGAAATTACCATCATCTAGTCACCAAGTCAAGGTAGTTGTTCTCAATTACACAACTGAGGAGAAGGGGGTCTCATCATGAACCAACCTTCTCATTTCCAAGAGGTATTTGTGAATGACACTAATATCTGGACACCAAGTTAGGATAGTGGCCTCCAACTTGTTCCTTGAAGCATGAAATAAATATAAAGAAAGAGCCAAGAAGAAATAATGGCAAATAAATGGGCTTGGAAAAATGTTGCATCACTGATGAAGGGCAACTCACCCTATACAAAGGCACCCATAGATAAGACAATACAAACCCTTGTATGTCATGAACCCATGCCCAAACATTTACCCCACACCATCCTACATGAAAACATGACTAGGATAGGTTCCACTTAGGAAACACCTTGGACCAGAGGAGTGATTGACCCAATAGGGCACCTTAAGACCCCTCCCACACCTAAATTTGGAAATCTGTATAATGTCCTTAAGAATTTGTTTGGCTTGAAAAGGGGGGGTTGATGCACATGTTCATGTGGTTTTATCATTAGATGTGGCCTACTTCTTATAATACTTGTGACTCATGAACCCCTGGAGGGCATACCTATTTGTCTTTGTAGGACCTTTCCTGATGGATAGGTATTCATGAGGTGATGACCAGTTTGGACCTTCATGAGGGCTTGAAGCCCAAGGATGGATGCAAAGACCCTAAGCTTGGGGCAAGAGAATGATGACCAATTTGTATTATGAAGGAAGAGGACGTTTCCTTTGGATTCACCCTGGCAGGCCTGGACGATGAGGAGCCACCCTTCCCCACATGGATGTTGGCTTTAGAGACCTTGGACATCACCCTAGTACACCCATGATGTCACCTAGGGCTAGGGTTTGACATTAAGAGATGTTGGGTTGCCGTTTTGGCATGTGTGGCATGGAGGGGGGCCTTTGGAGGCCCAAGTTTTTGCCATATGACCTCAACGTCTCATGGAGGATGCCTAACATTACCCTAGGAAGGATGAAGTCACCCTATTTAGGGTTTAATTTTTTTAAATCAATTTAATTTTTAATTTGAAGAGCAAATTGACATGTAGGCTCTGTTTTTTGAAAAGACACAACTTTTAGGTAAATAAGCTAGAATTTCCCATACAAATATGGTTGGATTATTTCATTTTTTGGTCATAACTCATCACACAATACTTTTGGACTGAAATTTTCTCCCTCTTAAAGGGACATTGGCTTAAATTACTAAGGCACGTCTCTTGGGGAAGTTTTATGGTGATGTATCTTGGCATTTTTCATGGTGGAATGGTCTTCAACTAGGGTTTGACTTGATTATTCTTGATGAAGTAAGTAAGAAATATTCATTTTTATTCATGTAATGAATGTTTTTGGTAAACTTATCTTATTTCATGTTGAATATTATAAAATTTCTTGTTTAAACCCTAGGGGAGAAACATAAGTTCTTTTTTCTCCCTAGAACTTTTATACTAGCTTAAATTGTCAATTATACATTATTTATAAGTGACTGCTAGAGCCCTGAAGTGATGGCTCTCTAGTAACTTCACTCTAATTACTAAATATATTTAAAAATCCTAAGGAAATAAGGTGGACTAGAGCCTAGAAGTGCCTACTTTCTAGAAAAACCCATTCTTAAGACTTATATGCTTGAGGCCTTGAAGTGCCAACACCTCTTGAATCTACCTCTTTCCTTGAAAAAGTATTATTGTTGCTTTATTTCCCAATTGATATTGTTGATTTCATTGATTCCATAAGCCCTAAAAAGGCACTAGTCCACTTGCTTAGTGAATGGTTAATCAAACAAGTACTCAAACTTCAATCCCTAAATATTTTACTAGCAAATATTGACACTAACTTAGCATAAACCACTAACTTACTTGATGTCATTATAAATGTTTGCTACAACCATCCAAAACAAGATAATTCTTTGCATAATTCATGGTATTTTCTAGCTAATCACCTCAAAAAGTGCTTGTGATAAATCAATATCATTCTAAGTAATAAATGCTATCTTTTCATTATCTTTTCAAGCATTTTTGAGGATTTTTTCTTGCAGTTGTTACAAAATATATATTTTTGTTGTACACTTTCATTTTACTGGAATTTTATATCAACTAGCATAAATTGACTTGGTTTACTATCCTCTCAAGCTTTACTATCATTTTTGTACTTGAAAATGCCATATATTTGATTTGTTGTTTTGTCTTGGGCAGGTACACTTCGACATTTTCATTTGCTTCATCCCTCTTGGACATAGACCTTGTGACACATTCTAATTTGAGTGATCAGTGAGAGGGGGGAATATTTATCCTATACTTATCTTACCCAACCCTTTATGTCTCGAGGGACACCTCCCTTGGGGTAGATCTCCTTCTACAACTAAAACGTGGGGATCTCTTATTGAGGTGAAAATGATAGAAAATCTTGTTGTTACACCAATATTCTTCACTTGCCTTGGGATTTGGAAAAGTATAGATTGTGAGATAACATTTTTTGGCATCATTTTTGGGGAACATCGAGTTAATTTTCCTCGAACAAAATATCTTCGGTAAGATTTTTCCTCAAAGCCTTTTCCTTTACAAGCTTACCTGGCGATTTTACCGAGGGTGATTCCCTCACTTCCTTTCATAATCCTAAAAGGATTATTTGGTGACTCCACTAATAATGAATCCAACCATGGCTTCTCAATGGGACCCAAGTAATTTCAAGCCCTTGGATATGAGTTAAATCCTTGGTTATCCTCGAGGAATTCTTGCAGGGTATGAGAAATGGCTCCCCATGTGTTTGAATACTGAGAGGGGGGAGTGAATCAGTATTAATAAATTTTTTTATTTAACCACAATATAAATCTTCAATCAACATTCAATATAGCATCAATACCATAAATCAATGCATAAACAACACATAAACACAGTACATCAAAGTTTTATGTGGAAACCCAATGCGCGAAAAAGCCACGGAATGATTTTATTATTTGTCAAATATTACATTCATTGGAAGCACCAACTTCCATATTCTCCAGCTAAAATTGGAAGGAGGCTCCAATCCCATATTTACAGGCTACAACCTGAAGGAATCTCCAACTCCCTGGTTTTTTGGCTCCAACCAGAAGGAGGCTACAACCCCCTTTCCTTGCCCCGTCCAACCGCCCTGAAATATAATTGTAGACAACTTTGTCACTACTTTTTGTTGTTGTAATTGATAACGTTTTGATGTTGTTTCTTCTGATATCTTTGTTGCTACTACTATTGATATAAATATCTCATCAAGACTGCAACCACTTATTCCTCATACCAAAATCCATAAGAGAATTCTCCAAATAAACAACTTATGAATTACTAAGATATACATGTTCTTGATTTATTCAACACAACTCCTTAACACACTTAGAAAAAAATACCTTCAGATTGTAGCTGACATGAGCTTTCAGATCCATGATCTTCAACCACTTTTCCTTACAGGTCAACAACTGTTTATATTGTATGCCCACAGGTATCTGCACTTTCCCTCACTTTAGGTATCATATGTCTGCACTTATCCTCCTTAAAATCATGGGTATACCCAAGGAATTCATGTATGAAACCTCTTCTCCTTACTTTCGACTCCTGCAAACTCCTTACTTCACTTGACATCTCCGTCTTCGACTCACTTCCTCTAATCTCCAGCTTGTATGCTCAGAGGTGAATACATAGAAGTGATTTGCAATGGACTCTTATTTGTGTTATATTGGAGAAACTACTTAATGACATGCAACTCATGATAGCATGCAACTCACATGAAACTTATTTTCTTTTGTTCACTCCAGTTTTTTTTTCTCTGTAATAATTAATTATTTATCCAATAATTAATTATTCCTGCAATAATTAATTATGCCTTCAATACTTAATTATATTTTTTTTACTACCACTTTACTTCGACACGCAACTTTTCTCAAGGGTTGACATCAATGACAACAGATCTCAATAATTAATTATCCCTACAATAATTAATTATGATAATTAATCTACAATAATTAATTATGCTTGCAATAATTAATTAATCTTTTTCAATAATTAATTAATCTTTCAACAATCTCCCCCTTTGGAATTGATGGAAACACTTAATCTCAACAATGGAAACACTCATGCTCATGTTGACTCCCCCTGTCTTCATGTGTTCGCTCCCCATGTATTCATGCCTCTTCTCTTGTATGTCTATGTTCTTCTCTCCCCCTTTGACATTAATGAAAAAGGATGACTTCTCCTTGGGGATTCTTCCCCTTTTAGTAAGCCTCTGATCTCTTTTGATGTTTCTCTTCATTTTACTTCCTCATGTACATCTTTGATAAAAAAAATTCAAAAAGCATTCAATGTGGGGATGAAAATACTCCAAGTTTCTATAGAAGATACTCAAAATTATCCCTTGGAGGAGGTTTGGTGAAGATATTTTCAATCTTCTCTTTTGTACCAATATACTCTACCTTGATGTTATTATTTGTAACTTGTTCCCATAGAAAGTGAAACTTGATCGGAATGTGTTTCGTCTTGGAATGAATCACTATATTTTTAGAGATACTTATAGAATTGGTATTATCACATAATATCAGAATAGGCGCGTCATATTCGACCTGTATGTTCTGTAAAGTTTGCTTCATCTAGAGAACCTATGTACAACATGTTGTTGCTGCAATATACTCTACTTCTCCTATGGAAAATGATACCAGATGTTAGGGCTAGAAGTTATCCCTAGACTACTTTAGAAACAATCCTCACACATATTATTTCAAAAGTTTAAAAGAAAAATAATTTTTAGATTTGGGCGGATCACACTCTTGATCTTAAAGGGGTTTAAAAGAGAAGTTGTCGATATCTCTCCTCTATGTGTAGTAGATCAGGTAAAAGAAACCACTAGTTGAGCCAAGTGAGAATGGGGTATCTATTGAAGAATAAGAAGTGCAACAAGATTGATAATCATAAAAGAACAATGTTTTCTTTGATATAATTAACCAGTAGAAGAACAAATATCAAACTAAGAAATTGTTTCTGAACCATATTTAAAGGATCTTAAACACACATGTGGTGAATATTGAACTATAAAAATAGATAAACCCTCTCAACACATACATGCAACCATATAATCATATAATAGTAATAATGTGTTCAAGATGGAGAATTAGAAATCATAAACAAAAGAGAATAATACACAACCACTAATGACTTCTTTAACCACTTAAATCTTTACATAGATAAGGTTGATCCAAACACTTGTATAAGATAAAATATTTGTGGAAAAAAAGGATCCAACCCTTTATTCATATATATTATCCAATATATAGAGTTTCAAAATAATTTACATGTACATGGGGTCAATCCTGAAAATCAAGGACACCTCAAAGAAGATCTCTACAAAAACTCAAAATGAAATTCAATTCCTAACTGTTGATATACCAAATCATAACAATTTACAAAAAGATCTAATCATAAAGGAAACGTCCCTGCATACATATTCTTGATTTGAATTTCTTTGCATTTGAATTATGACACTATTTCTTTATCCATATATTTTCCCAAATACCTTTGATCTTCAAAGCTCCACTTGAAACTGATCCTTTGACAACTCAGTAGGTGGATGATCTAGATCAATCTTCATATATCAATACAGTTTGTTTTTTCTCCACAAAACATTGCATAGCTTTAAAACATAATCCATTACATGCCTACATAATTCACAGCCTTCCCCTAATGAAAAATCTAAGATTGGGTGTGAACAACAACAAAATCAGATGCTACAGGTGTTCTAGCAGTGTCTCCATTTTCCTGTGTAACAATTACAGGAACTTCGTGTAGTGACTTTTCAAAAACTAGTCCCACGTGTATTAAACCCTTTTCACTATCTGAGTTATAGTTGGATATGAACAAAAAGGAGCATTATACCTTTTACATAAAGAAACAAAAGACTTTTTCCATCCTTCATTACTTTAAATATCAAAAAATTGATTTATTGTGGAAGTGATATTGTTAAATTGACAACTTTCTATGCAGGATGGAGGAGGCTACTTATGCCAACAATTCTAAGTTATTCTTCTTGGTCTACTTAGATTGGGATCAGGTTTGAATACTCTTAGGATCATTCCCTTCATATCCAATCTTAGGGTTTGGGATTTTCATATTTTTCTTACTCTATTTCCTAGTAATAACTCCGTTTTTCCCAATGATTGTCTTTTTATGTAAAATAAAACCACCCTTCTTGGATTTACTCTTCATATACTTAGCGAAAAGATTTTTATTGCTTGTAAATGTCTTTCTAGTGGGTTTTATAGGCTCCTCATTAATGATGATCACCTTCTATAAGATGACATGTTTATTCATTGTATTAGAATTCAACCTAAACTTGTTTTGAGGCCTTGTGCTTCGTTTTCTTACTAAAATTTGATACCTAGAGGTATCATCATCGGAGGAAATCGAGGCATGAGGATTGACCTATGGGATAGGATCTTTAAAATTTACAGGATCTTCAAGCTCTTTTGTTGTTTTCATAGGTTGTTGGTCCTGTTATCACTCCAAAAGTCACCATAGACTTTAATAAGTTGAGCTTGGTAACATCAAAATATTTGTAAATGTAAATGAGTTTTTTAAAAGTTCAAATGGACAAGACTCAAAATAATAAGGTTTTAACTCAGAAATATGGGCTAGCATGCAAAATCTAATGAGGTCTTGATTAGATTCAGTCAGTGGATAGGAGTAAAACTGAATAGGAGGAAGACTTAGTGAGGGAGGTGTAAAGGTCTTCTATTAACATCAGGTATTCAAGCATCACAAGGAAGAAAAATCCAAACACAAGATCCTCTCGAATTCAAGGTTTAAAGAAAATTGAAGAACATCACAACAGTATTATAATCAAACATTCATCATAACACAGCTATAACAAACTCATGTGGATCCTCCAATCATGAACACTTTAGCATAAGAGGTAACAAGATGATATAAAGAGAAACTAACTTCTACTAATAAAAAATTCCCAGGTCCAGTACATAACCAGAGAATAGATTACTAAGTCAAATAAAATTACAACTCGGGAGCCTCATATCAACCATTCGAACCCCTCTTGAAGCATTTCATTTATCTATTTATAACAAAAATGGAGGAAAAAAATGGGGGTGCAAGCTAGCCCTTCCTCCCATTGGATCCTCCAACAACAGTTATTAATTGAACACATGTGCTAGCAACTATTAACAAATTCCTATAAAAAAGGAAACAGGTTGGCAACCAATCAAACAATACTTAAATAACACTTCCTCCCTTGATGTGCATCCTCTTGCATGCCAAGTTTCCTGTAGTGGTTGTAATATGTCATCACGTTGCTAGCTATTATCTTATCCATTTTCCAGATCATCGACCACTAACAAGAATGATAAGTTGAACTCCTTGAATCTAAGCGCTTGTTGGTAGCATCATTTGGTAGCTCTCTGAGTAGCGCACTTTGTATCACCTTCACTAAATTTCATGTAAAAATGTAGCGCAACCTCAAAAATAGGAAAGTAGAAAAGGTAGTGTCAAGCTTTCATGTCTTCTGTGCAAGATTCAGTCTCTGCCAAAATTGTGGTAGTGCCTGCCTATCATTACACTACTCAGGAGATTTGGTAGTGCACTATGGAATCCATAGTGCTCAGGAGAGTTGATAGAACCCAGGAGATTTGGTATCACACTATGAAATTTACAGCGCCCAGGAGAGTTGGTAGTGCCCAGGATATTTGGCAATGCACTGTGAAATTCGTAGCGCACTCACCTCTGCACATACATGCATGAAAATGATGGAACGTGGGAGAAATTGGGAACACCATCATATATATATCATGGCTACATTTAGTTCTTCAACACCTACACAATCATTGGCACCTGACATCTCGTATTGGGAGTGTTGGTTTATGTGTTGAATATGGTCTTTGGCATATAGATTAGCTCAATATGTAGTGTGAATTAGGATAGATTAGGTTCACTTAAACATGCACCACCTCTTTTGATAATAAGATATTTAAAAATATAAAAAAAAAATGTATATTTTTTTTATTTGAAAATCCACAAAGCATAGATATGGGCTTACCAATTTATTTGTATTTTTGTATTGCAACTCAAGAGGGAAAAACCAAAGGATTTATGGGAAAAAGTGATCAACGTGAGCTTGATGAATAATCCAAATGTTAAGGACATTGGCCAAAAGACTTAAGAAAAAAATAAATCAAGTAGAGAGTGATGAAAACACTCTAAAAAATACCAATGCATTTTGATTGCTAACATCTGGCTCCAACTGGGAAGGGGACCTCCCTGCAAGCTCCAAGAACCTAGTAGTTCCATTCTCTTTGTCTATTGGGCTATGGAGTCAACAGTCAACCATTCTCTGAAAATTCTCAAGGCCTTCCTTTATTCACACAAACTAATTGTTATTTCTGCAAATTGAAGGAAAAGAAATGCTCGGGTAGCAAGCTTATTCCCTACACTACTCTACTCTAACCATATATGCAATTGGTCAGGTAAAGGATGATTTCTATAATAGCCATCCAAGAAATTTCTATATTGAAATAATATCATCCATACCACCTATCAATAAATGGTGTTTGAAATGTAACAACAGTGATAAAAACGCGTTCAGGAAACCATACCCACTAGGAAACATTTGCGAGCTAAGGAAATATGAAAATTTCAAGTTCTCTAAAATGTATGATTCCATGAAGGCTGCCACTGGGTCTTTGAAACCGAGATCATAAACATGTTGATCCAATGAAAACACCTGCTTAATCATGACAACCTTTCTGCTGGAAGACTGATGAATTTCTTGTTCTCTTGAGAGGAACCTGTGATCATCAAAAATGACAATATGCCTCCTTTCAGAATCATGATCATAAGATGATGATAGAGCAGTTTTTAACTGACAAGGCTTATGATCTGCTAGAAACATGTAGTTTCCTATACAATCAATAGTTACCATAAGTTCAGCCTTATTTGCAAATTGATCGTAAAATTCACTCATACCTGTCTTTTGAATACTTTGAAAATGTTGAAGAATTCAGTTTTAAATCTGAAATGAGCTCACATGCTTGATGTTGTTCCAAAACTGGTTCACATTCATTACCTTCCTACTCAATTTCTGAAAGACACTGACATCTTGTTTGTTCATGTGCATGCATATTTTTAAAGTTGTCCTGCTCTTGGATCCTCTTGGAAGCACAAATGTTCTCCTCCACTCCTTGAGCATCTTCAAACAAGCTCCTTAACGATGAAGGCTTCCTTTCTAATAGGAGAAGGGTAAGTTCTGAATGAAAACCCATTACATAGTGTATCATGGCAGCAGTCTTTGTGGGTCGGATCTCCTAGGGCATACCATGATAAATGCCATAAAATATTATGTTAAAAACAGACAAAGCTTCATCCTTATCTCTCTTCAAAGAAAAAAAATAAGCAAGGTATGAATATAATGATTTGTTCTCACCCCAATACTTCAAAAATGCATTAGAGAAGTCAACCCAAGAGCCAATAAAATCAACTCTCAGACCCTTAAACCATACAACAACATCTTTGTTCAAAGATGTAGAGAATAATATCATGATCGAATTTTCATGAACAATCTCGAACCGATCAATAAAATCCTCAAATGATTCCAAGTGCCTCTCAGCTGAAATTTGATTCTCTCTAGAAAATCAAGGAAGATATTCAAA
>JASDQU010104010.1:148187-160309 GCA_032191745.1 Picea mariana | reverse complement strand
CAGATATAGACACTTATGCACTTCTAATCAATGGTTAAGACCAAAAGTAATGTAAAGTGTTATGCAAAACAGATTAAGCATATAATAATGAGAAAGGACGTTGTATACCTTGGAATGATCAGGTGAGGTGATAATGTGAGTCTAAATACTAGTTATGAAGGGTAAAATAATGACAAAAGGTATAGGCAAAAAGGTGCATAGCGTGGTCCTAACATGGATATGAGTTAAATCCTTGGTTATCCTCGATGAATTCTTGCAGGGTATGAGAAATGGCTCCCCATGTGTTTGAATACTGAGAGGGGGGAGTGAATCAATATTAATAATTTTTTTTATTTAACCACAATATAAATCTTCAATCAACATTCAATATAGCATCAATACCATAAATCAATCCATAAACACAGTACATCAAAGTTTTATGTGGAAACCCAATGCGCGAAAAAACCACGAAACGATTTTATTATTTGTCAAATATTACATTCATTGGAAGTAGCAACTTCCAAATTCTCCAGCTACAATTGGAAGGAGGCTCCAATACCATATTTATAGGCTGCAACTTGAAGGAATCTCCAACTCCCTAGTTTTTTGGCTCCAACCAGAAGGAGGCTACAACTCCCTTTCCTTGCCCCGTCCAATCACCCTGAAATAAAATTGTAGAAAACTTTGTCACTACTTTTTTTGTTGTAATTGATAACGTTTTGATGTTGTTGCTTATGATATCTTTGTTGCTACTACTATTGATATAAATATCTCATCAATACTACAACCACTTATTCCTCATGCCAAAATCCATAAGAGAATTCTCCAAATAAACAACTTATGAATTACTAAGATATACATGTTCCTGATTTATTCAACATAACTCCTTAACACACTTAGAAAAAAATACCTTCAGATTGTAGCTGACATGAGCTTTCAGATTCCTAATCTTCAATCACTTTTCCTCACAGGTCAACAACTGTGTATATTGTATGCCCACGGGTATCTGCACTTTCCCTCACTTTAGGTATCATATGTCTGCACGTATCCTCCTTAAAATCATGGGTATACTCAAGGAATTCATGTATGGAACCTCTTCTCCTTACTTTTGACTCCTGCAAACTCCTTACTTCACCTGACATCTCCATCTTCGACTCACTTCCTCTGATCTCCATCTTGTATGCTCACAGGTGAATACATAGAAGTGATTTGCAATGGACTCTTATTTGTGTTATATTGGAGAAATTACTTAATGACATGCAACTCATGATATCATGCAACTCACATGCAACTTATTTTCTTTTGTTCACTCTAGTTTTTTTTTCCCTGTAATAATTAATTATCTCTCCAAGAATTAATTATTCCTGCAATAATTAATTATGCCTTCAATACTTAATTATATTATTTTTGCTACCACTTTACTTCGACACACAACTTTTCTCAAGGGTTGACATCAATGACAACCAATCTCGATAATTAATTATCCCTGCAATAATTAATTATGATAATTAATCTACAATAATTAATTATCCTTGCAATAATTAATTAATCTTTTTCGATAGTTAATTAATCTTTCAACAATCTCCCCCTTTGGCATTGATCGAAACACTTAATCTCAACAATGGAAACACTCATGCTCATGTTGACTCCCCCTGTCTTTATGTGTTCACTCCCCATGTCTTCATGCCTCTTCTCTTCTATGTCTATGTTCTTCTCTCCCCCTTTGACATTAATGGAAAAGGATGACTTTTCCTTGGGGATTATTCCCCTTTCAGTAAGCCTCTGATCTCTTTTGATGTTTCTCTTCATTGTACTTCCTCATGTACATCTTTGATAAAAAACATTCAAAAAGCATTCAATGTGGGGATGAAACTACTCCAAGTTTCTATAGAAGATACTCAAAATTATCCCTTGGAGGAGGTTTGGTGAAGATATTTTTAATCTTCTCTTTGTACCAATATACTCTACCTTGATGTTATTATTTGTAACTTGTTCCCATAGAAAGTGAAACTTGATCGGAATGTGTTTCATCTTGGAATGAATCACTATATTTTTAGAGATACTTATAGAATTGGTATTATCACATAATATCGGAATAGGCTCGTCATATTCCACCTGTATGTTCTGCAAAGTTTGCTTCATCTAGAGAACCTATGTACAACATGTTGTTGCTGCAATATACTCTACTTCTTCTATGGAAATTGATACCAGATGTTAGGGCTAGAAGTTATCCCTAGACTTCTTTAGAAACAATCCTCGCACATATTATTTCAAAAGTTTAAAAGCAAAATAATTTTAAGATTTGGGCATATCACACTCTTGATCTTAAAGGGGTTTAAAGGGGAAGTTGTCAATATCCCTTCTCTATGTGTAGTAGATCAGGTAAATGAAACCACTAGTTGAGCCAAGTGAGAATGGGGTATCTATTGAAGAATAAGAAGTGCAACAAGATTGATAATCATAAAAGAGAAATCTTTTCTTTGATATAATTAACCAGTAGAAGAACAAATATCAAACTAAGAAATTGTTTCTGAACCATATTTAAAGGATCTTAAACACACATGTGGTGAATATTGAACTATAAAAATAGATAAACCCTCTCAACACATACATGCAACCATATAATCATATAATAGTAATAATGTGTTCAAGACGGAGAATTAGAAATGATAAACAAAAGAGAATAATACACACCAACTAATGACTTCTTTAACCACTGAAATCTTTACACAGATAAGGTTGATCCAAACACTTGTATAAGATAAAATATTTATGGAAAAAAAAGGATCCAACCTTTTATTCATATATATTATCCAATATATAGAGTTTCAAAATAATTTACATGTACATGGGGTCAATCCTGAGAATCAAGGACACGTCAAAGAAGATCTCTACAAAAACTCAAAATGAAATTAAGTTCCTAACTGTTGATATACCAAATCATAACAATTTACAAAAAGGTCTAATCATCAAGGAAACGTCCCTTCATACATATTCTTGATTTGAATTTCTTTGCATTTGAATTATGACACTATTTCTTTATCCATATATTTTCCCAAATACCTTTGATCTTCAAATCTCCACTTGAAACAGATCCTTTGACAACTCAGCAGGTGGATGATCTAGATCAATCTTCATATATCAATACAGCTTGTTTTTTCTCCACAAAACATTGCATAGATTTAAAACATAATCCATTGCATGCCTACATAATTCACAGCCTTCCCCTATTGAAAAATCTAAGATTGGGTGTGAACAACAACAAAATCAGATGCTACAGGTGTTCTGGTAGTGCCTCCATTTTCCTGTGTAACAATTACAGGAACTTCGTGTAGCGACTTTTCAAAAACTAGTCCCACGTGTATTAAACCCTTTTCACTATCTGAGTTATAGTTGGATATGACCAAAAAGGAGCATGATACCTTTTACATAAGGAAACAAAAGACTTTTTCCATCCTTCATTACTTTAAATATCAAAAAATTGATTTATCGTGGAAGTGATATTGTTAAATTGACAACTTTCTATGCAGGATGGAGGAGGCTACTTATGCCAACAATTCTAAGTTATTCTTCTTGGTCTGCTTAGATTGGGATCAGGTTTGAATACTCTTAGGATCATTCCCTTCATATCCAATCTTAGGGTTTGGTATTTTCATATTTTTCTTACTCTGTTTCCTAGTAATAACTCAATTTTTGCCAATGATTGTCTTTTTATGTAAAATAAAACTACCCTTCTTGGATTTATTCTTCATATATTTAGCGACAAGATTTTTATTTCTTGTAAATGTCTTTCTAATGGGTTTTATAGGCTCCTCATTAATGATGATAACCTTCTCTGAGATGACAGGTTTATTCATTGTCTTATAATTCAACCTAAACTTGTTTTGAGGCCTTGTGCTTCATTTTCTTACTAAAATTTGATACCTAGTGGTATCATCATCAGAGGAAATCGAGGCATGAGGATTGACCTATGGGATAGGATCTTTAAAATTTACAAGATCTTCAAGCTCTTTTGTTGTTTTTATAGGTTGTTGGTCCTGTTATCACTCCAAAAGTCACCATAGACTGTAATCATTTGAGATTGGTAACATCAAAATATTTGTAAATGTAAATGAGTTTTTTAAAAGGTCGAATGGACAAGACTCAGAATAATAAGGTTTTAACTCAGAAATATGGGCTAGCATGCAAAATATAATGAGGTCTTGATTAGATTCAGTCAGTGGATAGAAGTAAAAGTGAATATGAGGAAGACTTAGTGAGGGAGGTGTAAAGGTCTTCTATTAACATCAGGTATTCAAGCATCCCAAGGAAGAAAAACCCAAACACAAGATCCTCTTGAATTCAGAGTTTAAAGAAAACTGAAGAACATCACAGCAGTATTATAATCAAACATTCATCATAATACAGCTACAACAAACTCATGTGGATCCTCCAATCATGAACACTTCAACATAAGAGGTAACAAGATGATATAAAGAGAAACTAACTTCTACTAATAAAAAATTCCCATGTCCAGTACATAACCAGAGAATAGTTTACTAAGTCAAAGAAAATTACAACTCAGGAGCCTCATCTCAACCATTCGAACCCCTCTTGAAGCATTTCATTTATCTATTTATAACAAAAAGGGAGGAAACAAATGGGGGTGTGAGCTATCCCTTCCTCCCATTGGATCCTCCAACAACAGTTATTAATTGAACACATGTGCTAGCATCTATTAACAAATTCCTATAAAAAAGGAAACAGGTTGGCAACCGATCCAACAATACTTAAATAACACTTCCTCCCTTGATGCGCATCCTCTTGCATGCCAAGTTTCCTATAGAGGTTGTAAGATGTGATCATGTTGCTAGCTATTATCTTATCCATTTTCCACATCATCAGCCACTAACAAGAATGATAAGTAGAACTCTTTGAATCTAAGTGTTTTTTGGTAGCATCATTTGGTAGCTCTCTGAGTAGCGCACTTTGTATCACCTTCACTAAATTTCATGTGAAACTGTAGCGCAACCTCAAAAATAGGAAAGTAGAAAAGGTAGCGTCAAGCTTTCGTGTCTTCTATGCAAGATTCAGTCTCTGCCAAAATTGTGGTAGTGCCTTCCTGTCATTACACTGCTCAGGAGATTTGGTAGTGCACTATGGAATCCACAGCGCCCAAGAGAGTTGGTAGCGCCCAAGAGATTTGGTAGCACACTATGAAATTTACAGCGCCTAGGAGTGTTGGTAGCACCCAAGATATTTGGTAGCGCACTATGAAATTTGTAGCACACTCACCTCTACACATACATGCATGAAAACGATGGAACATGAGAGAAATTGGGAACACCATCATATACATCGTGGCTACATTTAGTTCTTCAACACCTACACAATCATTGGCACCTGACATCTCGTATTGGGAGTGTTGGTTTATGTGTTGAATATGGTCTTTGGCATATAGATTAGCTCGATATGTAGTGTGAATTAGGATAGATTAGGTTCACTTAAACATGCACCACCTCTTTTGATAATAAGATATTTAAAAATATAAAAAACAAATGTATATTTTTTTTATTTGAAAATCCACAAAGCATAGATTTGGGCTTACCAATTTATTTGTATTTTTGTATTTTAACTCAAGAGGGAAAAAGAAAAGGATTTATGGGAAAAAGCGATCAACATGAGATTGATGAATAATCTAAAGGTTAAGGACACTGGAAAAAAGACTTAAGAAAACAATAAATCAAGTAGAGAGTGATGAAAACACTCTAAAAAATACCAATGCATTTTGATTGCTAACATCTGGCTCCAACTGGGATGGAGACCTCCCTGCGAGGCTCCAAGAACCTAGTAGTTCCATTCTCTTTGTCTATTGGGCTATGGAGTCAAAAGTCAACCATTCTCTGAAAATTCTCAAGGCCTTCCTTTATTCACACAAACTAACTGTTATTTCTGCAAACTGAAGGAAAAGAAACGCTCGGGTAGCAAGATTATTCCCTACACTACTCTACTCTAACCATATCTACAATTGGTCAGGTAAAGGATGATTTCTATAATAGCCATCCAAGAAATTTCAATATTGAAATAATATCATCCATACCACCTATCAATAAATGGTGTTTGAAATGTAACAACAGTGATAAAAATGCATTCAGGAAACCATACCCACCAGGAAACATTTGCGAGCTAAGGGAATATGAAAATTTCAAGTTCTCTAAAATGTATGATTCCATGAAGGCTGCCACTGGGTCTTTGAAACCGAGATCATAAACATGTTGATCCAAAAAAAACACCTGCTCAATCATGACAACCTTTTTGCTGGAAGACTGATGAATTTCTTGTTCTCTTGAGAGGAACCTATGATCATCAAATGGCAATATGCCTCCTTTTAGAATCATGATCATAAGATGATGATAGAGCAGTTTTTAAATGACAAGGCTTATGATCTGCTAGAAACATGTAGTTTCCTATACAATCAACAGTTACCATAGGCTCAAACTTATTTGCAAATTGATCGTAACATTCACTCATACCTGTCTTTAGAATACTTTGAAAATGTTGAAGAATTCAATTTTAAATCTGAAATGAGCTCACATGCTTGATGTTGTTCCAAAACTGGTTCACATTCATTACCATCCTGCTCAATTTCTAAAAGACACTGACATCTTGTTTGTTCATGTGCATGCATATTTTTAAAGTTGTCCTACTCTCGGATTCTCCTGGAAGCACAAATGTTCTCCTCCACTCCTTGAGAATCTTCAAACAAGCTCCTTAAGGATGAAGACTTCTTTTCTAACAGGAGAAGGGTAAGTTCTAAATGAAAACCCATAACATAGTGTATCATGGAAGCAGTCTCTGTGGTCGGATGTCCAAGGGCATACCATGATAAATGCCATAAAATATTATGTTAAAAATAGACAAAGCTTTATCCTTCTCTCTCTTCAAAGAAAAAAAATCAGCAAGGTATGAATATAATGATTTGTTCTCACCCCAATACTTCAAAAATGCATTAGAGAAGTCGACCCAAGAGCCAATAGAATCAACTCTCAGACCTTAAACCATACAACAACATCTTTGTTCAAAGATGTAGAGAATAATATCATGATCACATCTTCATGAACAATATCGAACCGGTCAATAAAATCCTCAAATGATTCCAAGTGCCTCTCAGCTGAAATTTGATTCTCTCCAGAAAATCGAGGAAGATATTCAAAGCAGTCAAGAGGGTAAGGATGAAGGAGATAGGGCAGCCTTAAAGGCTTGAACATCTTCATCCTGATTTTAGTTTGAAAGGCAGTGGGATGATCATGAAGGTTAATAGGTTGATGACAAGGTTCATTATTAATGCCTAAAGGTGCTGAAGTTTGAGCAGGTTTAGAATCAATCTTAATTTCCTCAAGGTTACAAGAATGCTCTGATTCAGGAGGAATTGGAATGCAAAACTCATCTTTAGGAACGAGCTGTAATGAGGATATAGGATCAAAATCAACAACATAAGGCTGCAATATTTCCTCTTCTAAGGTTGGATATATGAAGGTAGGTTGATGATCATAGGAATAAACAAAACAAAAAATAATCCTCTTAACATGTGAAGGGAAAATCATGAAAGAGATGATAAAGAACAGCAAAATTTCATGTAGAAGACTAATGAACTGATACCTGGTCATATTTCTGTCAATAGGATTGTCCCCAGTGGATTCTTTGATTGTGGAGTCACCAGGTAGATGGTTATAGTCAATTTTTTGTATCCCTCTCTTGTCTACCATCAAGAGCTAGATTTATGTCATTCTTCCCAGGGAACTCTTCAATATGCTCAAATCCATCCCCAGAAATGACACCAATTGTGTTATCACTCCAAAAGTCACCATAGACTGTAATCAGGTGATCTTGCTAACATCAAAATATTTGTAAATCTAAATGAGTATTTTAAAAAGTCGAATGGACAAGACTCGGAATAGTAAGGTTTTAACTCAGAAATATGGGCTAGCATGCACAAGAAAATGAGGTCTTGATTACATTCAGTCAGTGGATAGGAGTAAAATTGAATAGGAGGAAGAATTAGTGAGGGAGGTGTAAAGGTATGCTATTAACATTAGGTCTTCAAGCATCCCAAGGAAGAAAAACCCAAACACAAGATCCTCTTGAATTTAGAGTTTAAAGAAAACTGAAGAACATCATAGTAGTATTATAATCAAACATTCATCATAAAACAACTATAAAAAATTCATGTGGATCCTCCAATCATGAACACTTTAGCATAAGAAGTAACAAGATGATATAAAGTGAAACTGACTTCTACTAATAAAATATTCTCAGGTCCAATACATAACTAGAGAACAGTTTACTAAGTCAAAGAAAATTACAACTCAGGAGCCTCAACTCAACCATTCAAACCCCTCCTAAAGCATTTCATTTATCTATTTATAACAAAAAGGGAGGCAACAACTAGGGGTGCTCGCTGGCCTTTCCTCCCATCGGATCCTCCAACAATAGTTATTAATTGAACACATGTGCTAGCAGCTATTAACAAACTACTATAAAAAAGGAAACATGTTGGCAACCGATCCAACAGTACTTAAATGAAACTTCCTCCCTTGATGTGCATCCTCTTGCATGCCAAGTGTCCTGTAGAGGTTGTAAGTTGTCATCATGTTTCTAGCTATTATCAAGGCCATTTTCCACATCATCATCCACTAACAAGAATGATAAGTCAAACTCCTTGAATCTAGGCGCTTGCTGGTAGCATCATTTGGCAGCACTCTGAGTAGCGCACTTTGTAGCACCTTCACCAAATTTCATGTGAAACTGTAGTGCAACCTCAAAAATAGGCAAGTAGAAAAGGTAGCGTCAAGCCTTCGTGTCTTCTGTGCAAGATTCAGTCTCTGTCAAAATTTTGGTAGTGAATTTTGGTAGCACCTACCTTTCATTACACTACTCAGGATATTTGGTAGCGCACTGTGGAATCCACAGCACCCAAGAGAGTTGGTAGTTCCCAGGAGATTTGGTAGTGCACTGTGAAATTTACAACACCTAGGAGAGTTGGTAGCACCCAGGATATTTGGCAGTGCACTGTGAAATTTGTAGAGCACTCCCCTTTGCACATCCATGCATGAAAACAATGGAACGAGCGAGAAATTGAAAACACCATCATATATATCGTGGCTACATTTATTTCTTCAACACCTACACAATCATTGGCACCTGACATCTCGTATTGGGAGTGTGTTGGTTTATGTGTTGAATATCTTCTTTGGCATATGGATTAGCTCGATATGCAGTGTGACTTAGGATATATTAGCCTCACTTAAACATACACCACCTCTTTTGAAAATAAGAGATTTAAAAATATAAAAAACAAATGTATATTTTTGATATTTGAAAATCCACAAAGCATAGATTTGGGCTTATCAATTTATTTGTATTTTTGTATTGCAGTTCAAGAGGGAAAAACCAAAGGATTTCTAGGAAAAAGTCATCAACGGGAGCTTGATGAATAATCTGAAGGTTATGGACACTGGCCAAAAGACTTAAGAAAACAATAAATCAAGTAGAGAGTGATGAAAACACTCTAAAAAATACCAGTGCATTTTGATTGCTAACAGGTCCTCCACTAAAATATTAGGTTATGCTATCCTTTTAACCCTTTTCGAATATGTTTTTTGTGCAAAAGGGAAAGGGTTCTTACCTCCACCTAATTTGTGAGAATAACCTACCTCTAATCACTGGTTGGATGATGTAGCTTCTATAGACTCGTCTAGAGTCTCAAATCATGTTGCTCGTTTACCCTTCCTTGCTAGAGTGGATTGACCGACCTTAGTTGGAGTTTCTTGATTAGAATTAACAATATTTCCACGTGATTGAGAAGCAGAGGCATGAGTTTCCTTCTCACACCCTGACTGGATCAAGAACTGATCCCAAGTCTTCTACAACTTCCCTAATTCATCCTTAACAAGCACCTTAATCAACCCTTGATGAAAAATTATGTGAGAAGGAGTCTTAGGGTTCACTTGAACTCTCATAGCCATCTTGTTGAGATCTAGTAAGAAATATTAAGGTAAATTCATCCTCTTAATCCCTTCTAGATGAAGCATAAATTGTAGGTGGAATAAGAAAAAAATATTATAACACCCCTTGCAAGTGATGAACCTTTTAAGCATGAGCAATGCTTCTATCCACTCATTAGCAATCCAATCCATGGGGATGCCCTTGGCCTAATTAGGGTCTCTGTGTTTAGGCTTTAAAAATTGATTAACGTCTCCACCTGTGATCAATTTATTCCTAAACCATCTTTCGCCATCAGTGGGGAGGTTGCATGTTGCAGCTATGGATTCTTCAGTAATTTGCATGGCCAAGTTTCCAAATCGGGCCCATTGTCCATTAAACTCTCTGCAAACACCGTGGCTATAGCATAGTGATGACCATCCAATTTAGTGAAAAAAAGATACCACCCTGCCTGATAAAAAATTATCTGGGTATCTTCGTAAGCCTCCATGACTTCGGTCCCTTCGGGTTCTTTCCTGTCCACATGTCCTCCCTTACCCACAAGCGTAGTTGTGACCAGAAGACTAGACTCTTGGATATAAAACAGGGATCTATCTACTATGCAACAAGATTCAAGGATATTTTTTAGCTCTGTAGAGTCCAATTCAAATAAATTCACTATTGTAGATAATGAACAAGGCACCAGTTTTGAAAACACATTGAATAAGACAATTGATCTGTGTAACTTCTTGGACAAATCACAGGTACAAATGATGACACATCCCACTTCGCATGCTATGGATGACGATGATAACTTGGTAAAAAAAAATTATTACTCATGATATTTGTAGTACTGATCTAGATGGATGTCAGTGGCCTCCCATCTATTCCCACTGGCTCATTTTGATAGTTTTCCAATTTTGCAGTTTTCTCCCTAGTTTTTGGGTCCCTAACTTGCGAGGCTGTTTTGAGGCCCTAAACAATAATTTTTTATGGCTCGCCACAATTTACATGACCATTAGTATATAGTATTAAAATGTGTATTTATCGGATAGACCTTTCCAATGGGATATCATGTGCTTAGAACAAAGATCATATGCAAAAGTTATGACCTCGAGAAGTTGATGTACTAACTTACCCAAACATGGCCCACACGACTTTTGGGGCTTCATCTCCTAGGGTTAGATTTTTTGAATGTCTATGGTTTTTGACATTTTTGTTTATTGTAAAAAGGTGTTCATAGCCTCATTTTAATGATCTTCTTGTGAATGAGCGCAACCGTCACATCTCTTCTCAGAGATAAACCACCACCATCTAGAAAGCTTGTTTCCACTCCATTTTACAGTTTCAACTTATTTCCTTATTGAATAGAATGTATATGTTTTATTTTGTGTTAAGAATCTTTTGATAATAATCTGTATTCATTTTGTCCTGCAAATATATTATAGATTAGTGGTATCAGATTTGTCTTCTCCTTTTCGTTCTTAATGCATGTCCCCAATGAGGTCATGGTACAAAGAATTGGGTCTCGATATTGTTTCTCTTGAGGAAAAAATATCTCGCACACCCAAATTACCTCTCATGGAAGAAGAAAATAAAGATGACGGGATAGGAGATCCCTTCAAAATGTTGCTCAAGGAATCCCTCATGCAACAGAGGAATGAGATGATGGATAGTCTTGTGCAAATCCTTCGGTGGATGCCAACATGAGACACATCTTCCTCAAACAGATGTGCCACCCCCTTCACGATACAAATCAAGCCCTGGTGCATCTTCCTATATAGTTGTGGCATCCATCCCTGGTGCCTCCCTTTCAAAAAACCCCGAGAAGCGATGTTGACTTTTCTCCTCTCATTCTAGCTACTTCGCGACTTCACGAGTTTCAATGTCGAGCTCCCATGCCCTTATCTCGTGAGTCCCTGAAATTGTGAATTACTTTATTCTCTGGGCCCACAGCATAGATGTCTCCCTTCACCACTGTAGCATGTGGTATGTTCAAGAGGGTCCACATCGCTTTTAACGACATCATCGGGTCCCACCACTCTTTCCCATCTCCTTGAACCACTGGCACGTGGTACATCTCCATGTGTCCACGTCCATTCCTAGAAAAATCCAACGGTTAGATCTTTCTCAGATCTACAGCATCAATCACATCGTGCCCCTTTAAGTGGAGTACAGGTGGC
>JASDQU010104010.1:118948-131625 GCA_032191745.1 Picea mariana | reverse complement strand
TTAAATAAATAAAAAATCTCTTTCATTTTCTTGTTTGGTTGAAAACTGTGATTTTGCATTAGTAGCCAGGGAAAAATCTTTGTTTTCATAAGTTCTTGATATTTTACTTAGATCATAAGTAGCTCGTAGTTGAGTGAAATCGTTCTTTAAGTTTGTTGATTCAAAAGATCTTAGAAAAATAAAAAAATAAAAAATTTGAAAAGTTCTTGAAAATTTGCGTTAAGTGAAAAATTTTGTTTCCAACTTTCTGTTCATTTTTTAATTTCATCTTTCAAACATCATTAGTTTCACTTTCATACCCCTTGACATAAGACAAACCATAAAATTGTTTCTAAATCTAAAATTTATTAGACTTTTATGTTTGTATGGTCAACCAACTAGTTCACGATTAGGGCCTTGGATTAGGTTGGAGAGGAAACTCTTCAAGGCCACTAAAATCAAACATTGGAGTTTGAGTTAGGGAGTGTCCAAGTCCGGTATCATGAAATTTATGCAGGACCTCCCTCTAACACAGGGGATAAACATGAGGTCATGTGCAGAAAGGTAGTGGAGATAACCCCTCCAAAGATGGACCAATCATAGTGGAGAACACATATAGAGGGCTCGTTTTGGGATTCCATCGATTGCATTTTCCACGGGGCTTCGTGGGTCTCGAATCTATTCAAGGTCCTTAGTTGTCTTCCGGACCACTTGCTTTCAATACCCTTGATAGGTTTCAATCTTGATACCCTACTCATTGTGGTCTACCCAACTTTCGACTGTACCCGCCTAGTGACTGTTCGCGTGCTGTCAACCTATTTGCCTATCTTTTTTAGGGACATACACAGGTGACTGCGGGGGTATACCATGGTACCTAGGGCAGACATCAGGCCACACATTACAGAGTATACCCGGAGGGTGCTTCCATTTTCAAGTTTCACTTGAACCGATAAGTTTCTCTAGTGTTGGTTGTTGTAACTGTTCTTCCAATTAATTTAGTGTTTGCCTGTCTTATCTTATAGGGACTTTTTTAGTGTGTGTTACTTTTGAATGGTTAGACTACCCTAGTGTGTCTTTGATCTTCTAACACAGTGGAGGATCATGAGCTCTGCCGATCATGAATACTTCTTGGCCTGCCGCTGGTTACACTGGAGCCACCCCCGCCACCACTAAGGCGAAAGCTAGGCCGACAAGGGTCTTTTGAAGCGACCGGGTCACAAGAAATTGTGCCTAACCAACATCCAGAGGAATCGACAATTTTAGACCTTGGAGTGCAAGATTTTGGTCTGGTTGAAACCTCCACCACCAATATTTTGACACCCACCATCGTATCGATTCATCCTTACGAGTTCCAGACAGTGTCGCAGGCAGCAATGGAAACAAATGTTGTTACTCCTTCTGGGAATTTTTCAATTCCCACTATGGTTTTCACCATAGGAGAGTTTCCACCTCCTAAGCCATCGCTACCGGTTCGAGCCACCATGGTCTTGACCGCCTCTACATCGCACAGTGGTCAGATCCCATCTCTGGCGGCAGCCACAACCCCTTTCACACCAAGTGCGACCGACCCTCCGTTCTTATATAGGATGCCTAGTTCAGGTACAAGTCATCTGCTTTCCTACTCCACTTCATAGACTTCAGGTCTGGGGGTAGGGAGCTCTAACGCTCCTCTGCAAGGTCACATGGGGGGAACTCCTGCTCCTTTTAATGCTTTCCCTTATGGGGGAGGTCATATACCTCCTTTGTCCCCTTCACTCGGTGGCTCACATCAGCAATCCACCGGGCAACCTACACACCATAGTTTATTTGGAGTGGGGATTCAAGGACCACCTTCACATAATATGCCGGTAGGTTCAACACTATTTTCTTTGTTCGGTGCATTTGGTAAAAACGCCTTCTCGTTAGCTACTTTCCCAACTAGGGGCAACCCTGGTTTTGGACAATCTATTCCTATGCATGGTACTATTCCTTCTTAGGGGGCACACCCAAGAACTTCTTCCACATCAGGGCCTTGGAATTCTTGGCAGGGATTCGTTCCCTCATCCAAAATGCCAATCTGGGGTAATTCTTTCCATAATCAATGGAACCCCGGACAAAGTACTATGCCTATCCCCACAGGACCAACATGGGGCAACCCTTCCCAAATTCCTTTGAATGTAATGCATGCCCAACCATCTATGTCCTATTTTGGAAATCAGCCGATGATGTCTCCACATACGCAAAATCCATACGCTGGTCATGGCCATGGTTTTTACCAGAATCCGGACCAGCAGCTGAACTTTTCCTGGCAACCTGGTGCCAGTCAAACTCCAGGTTCCTTTTTCCTCGGTTATCACCAACAACCCAAACTTCATTTCTTGGAAACCTTGCATTTGCCAGACTTGACAAGGTTGTTGAATGAACCTATCTCTCATGATCCACGTTGGCCTCCTATTCCGATGAAGTTTCTTCAGACATCCCAAAGTTTGAAGCCAAGCCTAACAAAGATCCAGGAGATCATGTGACTACCTTCCATCTTTGGTGCTCATCTAACTCATTGAAAGACGACTCCGTACAGTTGAAATTGTTTCAATGTAATCTTATTGGGAGTGTCGCGAAATGGTACATCGAGCTTGATCGCTAAAGATACACTTCCTTCGGTGAATTGGCCATGGCTTTCCTAAACCATTTCCAGTTACCTGTGAGATATGATGTTGTCACATAATTGCTGGCCAATTTTTCACAGACAAAAGAAGACCATATCTCTGATCACATCTGAGAATGGAGATGCCGAAAGAGTTTAATTAAGGTATCAATCCCATCAACATTCCTGCTCGAGTGGTTTCTTAAGTCCTTGGTCCCATAGTTTTCTAAAGACGTCGCGACGTCGGGAGTATTTTCCAAAGAAGACGCCATCATTAGAGCTCAACAACTTGAGCTAATCTATTCTCAGTCTGGTTTATTATACAAGATCCTACCAGATGCACCACGCTCAATACTTGATAAAACCAGACAGAGAGTTGGACCACATGCCAATGGTATTGTCAGTTCATCACAAACAAAGCTCGCTAAGCAAATAACAACTCAGTTGCAACAATTTTCTATACAAAACACAATGGCCAGCCAAACTACTGCTTTGG
Organism: Picea mariana; assembly: GCA_032191745.1. Lineage (NCBI taxonomy): Eukaryota > Viridiplantae > Streptophyta > Pinopsida > Pinales > Pinaceae > Picea > Picea mariana. The sequence continues at coordinate 128,527 of JASDQU010104010.1, read as the reverse complement.
CTATTCCCCCTACCAAAATGTTGTATGTACACATAGTGCAATTGACTAATCCAAAGGCCACCCAGCAGCCTGAAGGAAAGAAAAAAAAAATAGAAGGGTAAGGGGGATAAGAAACCCACCAATAATGCTAGTGAGGGAAATACTAAGAAATGGAAGGAGAGGTATCCATGCAACTTGTGCATGGAAGACCACCTGACCCACCTTTGTCCCCGGCTTGCAGAGGCCCAAAAATTTGTGACACAACAACAACCTGTTTTGTTAACCAATCCATTCCAACATGGGAAACATCTAACACATGCCTCTGCAAGCACGGAAGGGGGCAGCCAAGGACCCTCTCCACCATCAAACAACCCCGCATCCAAAAATGTATATATGGTGAAGAGTGATGCTTTTATATCAACTAGAGCACATCACTATAGTAAACCAGGCATTTCTGAGAAGGGTAAATAAGTTGAAATCCCATCTTTTCCTCTATAGATTGAGAAGACGTTGGGTGAAACAATGACACGCATTCCCAAAGGTGCTTTCAAAAAAGCTTCTCATAACCCAAACGCAAGGGTTGCCTAGAACTACTCTGTGGTGGAAGATTTATCACAAACCCCTTGTGTGATGTCAGCTTTGGAGGTCCTCCAAAGATTCCCTTACCAGAGGAAAGTCTTATTGACCACTTTAGGATCTACCAAGACTTGTAATCCAGGTACAATCATGCTGGATACAACCAACCTAAAACCTCGTCTACCTTACCACGTAGCGTTTCAGATAGTAGTGGCTTACCCCACAAAAACTTTTACTTGGAATATCTTTCGCACGGTGGTCAATGAGGGAGCCTCGAAATGCGTTATGTTGTTGGCATGTTGGAAGGCCGTTGACCAACCCATTTTGTCTCCATCACCTACTCTTCTCACTACTTTTGACGGTCGTTCGTTCCGACCACATGGCATCATTCCTTCTTTCCCCATGCAGTTAGGAGGGAAAACCGTGGGTGTCGAGGTAGAGGTAGTCTATGCACCCCTTGACTATAACCTCTTGTTAGGAAGGAGTTGGACTTATGCCATGCAAGCTATGGTTGCTACAGTTTTTCGGGTCTTGTTGTTTCCACACGAGGGTCGGATAGTGACCATCGATCAATTGTCTTTCTCTAGACCTGACCCTTCATGGGGGCATCCACGGTCCCGATGATCGATAATCCTCAACCAGGTGTAGTCAACGTAAGGGTTGGCTTGTGCCCATATTTGACGGGTATCTTCGATTACCCTCCCCCTCAAGGCGATATCAAGTTTATATCCAATCACCATAAGGTTGATATTTTTCAATTTTTTTCATTCCGCACGACTTACTTCGATGATCCATGGATACTTCCTTCCCCATTGGTCACGATGGATGGGACAGGGCACCCAGGCATGTCCATGCCCTTATCTGCAGCTGAAGTAGCGTACTCTTTAGTCCAACAAGCTTCAACCAACACTGATCCAACTCCCGCACAAGAGTTCGATCCACTTCTAGAGCCTATTTGGACTCAGGGTTCTCTCTCTCACACCAATTCATTACACTTAGTCTTGCCCACTGATGAAGCTATAATTGAGGCAATGAATAGTCTAGACAAACCCTGGGAAGATCTTCATCACTGATCATACTTCCTCCCAGTGTTAAGCAAAATCGAAGTTGGAGATTTCACCTTGACTGTGATGGGATATAGGTCTTGTCCTATCAATCCTTTGGCTATTCATGATGTTTATGTCAAGGGTAATATGACAAGTATCACTGAAACAATACCTACAAATATCTCTAGAACCCTTGGTGTCATAGACAATGTTTTCGTCGGAGCATACTGCTCCCCCGAGGAGATACCGGGCATCGACCCACAAAGTGTCAATCATGAGCTAACTTTGTTGTTTTTCAAGATCGGTTTGAGATATGAAAGCAACATCCGACAAGACTGCATTTATGATTTTTGATATCATCCGGATTAACTGAGAAAAGTAACATCTACGGGTCTTCTTTTAAGCCCTTTTCAGAGCCTCTAAACATCAAAATATTGCCAAGCGATCTTGTGGCCTTTCACGCTTGTTAAACTGAAATTTGAAGTCACATCTATCCGACGGTAGTTTACCCCTTTTTTGGTCCAGACGGTCAACTATACGAACAAAGTTATACTCTATGGAACTTCAGTTCTCTAGATGAGTACTCTCAGGTATCATTTTACCCCTTTTTCGGGCCTAAGGGACTAAATTTATGAAAAAAGAACCCCCACGGAGTCCATAGTTAAGCTCTTTTCAGACTCCCTAAAATTGAAAAGATCATCGAGTGACCTTATTCTTTCACTCTCGTTAAACTGGTCCAGAAGAACAGTCCTGACGGAGTCCATAGTTAAGATTTTTTCAAACTCCTTAAAAATGAAAAAATGGCCGAGTGATCTTGTATTTATCACACTTGTTAAAATGGTTTTGAATAGATGTCTTGTCGGTGCTAGTTTACCCCTTTTTCGAACCGACTAGACTACCTCCGAAAAAGGTACCTCAATGAAGTCTCCTTTTATGTTTTTTCAGACTCTCTAAATATGAAAAACCATCGAGCTTACCTTCTCCGGGCTCGTTAAACTTACATCGAAGGACGTTACCATTGTGTGTCTTATTAATCGCATTTACATACCCGCGTCTTTGGCCTAATGCCAGCTCCATGTTGCTCCCAACTGAACCATCTGAAGCATGCCTTATACACAAGCCCTGTAGCATTTTTCCTCTGTGTCTTGATACCTTTGGCCCCTAGAGGATTTTTCCCGAGTGTCCTTTTATTGCATATGTCTCTTTTCCTTGAACATCCCTATGTTCCATGCACTTGGAACTTGTATGTTTGTGGCACTCAATTCTCCTTTGTAACGTAACATTCTTTTATTCTTTTTCCAAAATTATTGAAAAAGACAAAAAAATCAAATATACCCCAAAAAGAGGAAGGGAAAAGTATTTTCTTTATTGGAAGCATAATGAGTCAGCCTTGGATAAAGAACATCTGTCTATTTGTACGTCAAACTATGGAATGTAATGCAACCTTAGGAAGTTGTTCTCGCTACATAGAGTTGTGTCCTCCTCTATTTGGTTATTCTTCCAAACATATGGAGAGTTTGCATTGCCTCATGCTTCGTAAACTTATGATTAATTCCATGCTACCTAAGTCTCATCATTTGTCGTGTTTTTTTCCAAGGGAAGTTTCTACCAAGCCTGACTTGGCCCCTCTGCAATTTATCTCTTTCCCTCATACCCAGTCATCCTGAATGTCCAATCAAGTCCTTGTTCGAAATCAATGAAGCCTTCAGTCTGATCATCAAGATTCTCTAGTCCATGACCGATGAGCCATCAAATACCTCTGGGTAGTGAAGTCGTACACTCATATTACACTACTACCTTGAGTTTTTTAAGATTTTGAAGTTGTTTCTCAAGCTCTGAAGATCTCATCTCTAGCCATCAGGTTGTATCAGCTTCTAGAAGATGGATACTCTATATGTATATCTTTTTGATTTCGAGATGTAGCTCTATTGTGTATTGTTCACAGATACACTTTATATAGTTATTTTACATGGATCTACAATGTATTTTATTAGTAGCCATGATTCTATTTTATCCCGAGCATAGGTATGCCCACCTCGGTGAGACATTTGTTATTTTGCAGATGGCACCTCCTAGTTCCTGGTCCTTGGGATCACTTGTTCGACACATTAGTAAATATTTGTAATGTATTTCGGCCACCAAATGCTCTTCTAACCTCACACATTAGGGGGCATCTGTTATAACCCTAATTTTCACCATACATGCTTACCTAGCATCAGGCCATCTCAGATCCCTTCTTTGTCAAAGCACTGCTGAACAACTCTTTAAAAAACCTCTTTTATAAGGGCCCACATGCCCTACTCCATTACTGCATGTGTGTACATGCTAGCTGACCTAAAACAGCCCGCGTGGACTGACAAAAGCATGAAAAAAGAGAATTTGTCGATGGAACACACAGCTTTGGGTGAGTTAACTGAAACTCCTGGCCATGCATGGTTGAGGATTCGTCCAAATACCTAGCTTCTTCTAGCCTATAAAAGAAGGGTTAGGGGTCCCATTTGGAAGAGGAGAATAAGAGTAAAGAAACTCTGCCCAATTTCACATTCCCATTGTCCCAACCCTTTAGCCATCCTTGTGCAAGAAGAGATACAAAGAAAAGAAGTTAGAGTACATTTGAAGAGGAGCCTAGGATAAGGATTTGTGGAGCAGTGGCCGGTCTTGACATTGTAAGTTGATTCATTAAAGTTAATAATAAAGGAATGATTTTCCCATCCCACTATATGAGTTATTCATAGTTTAGTAGATATATGTTTGAATCTTTAACCCATTAGTCTGTAGGTAAAATGCATGTGTAGTTTGTTGTTTGTTTTGTATGCAGGTCAGCCTTGGGAGGAGAGATGCTAATAAGCAATCAAGCGTGAAGAGGGATCAACATTGAACATCCAGAATAAGGTATGTTGGTCTAACTATGTATTTGTTGAAAAGAAATGGGGATTAAGTCTAGGATGAAGGTAGAAAGTAGGTTTTTTTTGGTCATATCTGCATGCATAATATAACCCTATTTGCTAGTCCATAGGGGGATTTCCCACCACAACAATAGCAGGTTGTACTTCTCTTTTCTCGGGGACTCTTTTGCATGTATGTACTACTGGGACAATAGAGTTCTCCTTATGAGGAGCAAGTTTGTCTTTCTGAAGAACATATTTTTCTTTCTGAGGGACACATTTGGATCTAATATTGTACCCTTTTTGTTCTATATTAAAAATCATAGCATATGGACTTCTCACATCCTATGAACTCAATGAATATTCATATTCATTATGTGTTAGGTGACCAAGAGAAATTTCATCTCCAAATAAATGAATATCTAGATCTTCGTCTACATCTTCAACTTCCTGATTTTCCTCAATGTAATTATTCTGCAGAGGGGTCTGAATTTTTTGATCATCCCTCTGCATGATTTGAGGGTTATAAGGACTTCTGTATGGATTTGTGTTATGATTTCCTTATTGAGGTTCATTCCATTTATGCTTCTCCAATATGAGTTTGGACAGTTCATATTACATTTCTTCCATCTTTCTTTCCATTTCCTCTAAGGAAATCTTCCGATTTTTAGTATTTGATGCTGAATACTTATATTATTCTTTTAAGTTTCCCTTATCTGATGTCTTCTTTAGTTGTTCAGATGCTATAATATTGGATTCAACTTCAATATTTGAATCTTTCATATCAGCCAGAGTGGTTGATCTTCTTTTCCTAAGAAGCAAACAAAAATCAGCATCAAAAGCATTAGAATAAGTAACTCTAGCTAACCTTTTAGCTGGTTTGATATCATCTGGTATTTTCTGATACATCTGATTGAATCTATGAGAAAATTCATAGATAGATTCACCATTTTTTCTTCAAAGATTACTGAATTTTGTCATGTAATACATATCATATTTCCTGTCTCCCCACTTTCTCAAAAAGGTGGCATCAAGGTCTTTGATAGTGGTAATAGATTTGGCTCTAATGTTTCTAAACCACTTCCTAACTTATCCATCTAAACTTTGAACAAAAAGAATCATCCACACATCATCATAATCCACTTGGAAATTATCAGCAAAGGAATAAAAAACAGTTAAATGCTCTTCTGCAGTTGTTTCCCCTTCATTGTCAAACCTTGGAAGGTACTTCATGTAATCAGTTGTTGGAAGAGGATGAAGATTATTTGGTAATACCAAAGGTGCTTATCGTGTAGCCCTGATAGCATCCATTGGGTTGGGAGGTGCTTCACTAGCCATTTTTTGACCACCTAAAGGTTGATTTGTATGTAAGGATTGTGGTGATTGAGGTGATGATAGATTAGGAATATTCACCAATTGAATCTTAGGAGAGAACTGGAGAATCTCTTCAGCAGGTTTTTCAGTAGCAAGGATATTAACTTGGAGGTTAAGATTAGGTTTCTCTTCTTGAACTTATTCAAGGATTAAGATTTTTTCCAAAGGAAGGTACTCTATTACTTCAGGGAATTGAAAGATTTATTCAAATTTAATTCTACTCTCAGGATAGGGTGTGTAAAAAGACTCTGGTTCAACAAATTCCTCTTTCCCCAAGGTAGATCCTTCAGCAGGAGGTATAATAAACAAATTTCCAGACTCTAAGTTTTAAAGATATTTGGATTGTTTGAGGATATTCTTAGGATATGAAACAACATGCACATTGGAGGATTCTGGATGGGCTCTAGTCCCCTTTCTCTTCAGATCCAAAGTGTCTAATGTGGATTCAACATGTGAAAATATATGCAGTCAATTTTTCCTAGTTACAGTTTCACCATCTACAACTAGATCTGTATCATGTCATTCTACCCAGGGAAATCTCAACATTTTGTCCCCAACAATGATGCCAAAATATGTTAGCGCTAGAAGTTATCCCTAGACTTATTTAGGAACAATCCTAGTACATCTTATTTCAAAAGTTTAAAATCAAAATAATTTTAAGAGTTGGGAGGATCACACTCTTGATATTAAAGGGGATTAAAGGATAAGTTGTCAAGATCTCTTCTCTATGTGTAGCAGATCAGGTAAACAAAACCACTAGTTGAGCCAAGTGAGACTAGGGTATGTGTTGAAGAAGAAGAAGTGCACCAAGACCGATAATCATAAAAGAGCAATATGTTCTTTGATATAATTAACCAGTAGAAGAACAAATCTCAAACTCAAAAATCCTTTCTGAACCAGATTTAAAAGATCTTAAACAAACATGTGGTGAATATTGAACTATAAAAATATATAAACCCTCTCAGCACATACATCCAACCATATAATCATATAATAGTAATAATGTGTTCAAGATGGATAATTAGAAATGATAAACAAAATAGAATAATACACACCAACTAATGACTTCATTATCCACTGAAATCTTTTCATAGATAAGGTTGATCCAAACACTTATATAAGATAAAATATTTAAGGCAACAAGGGATCCAACCCTTTGTTCATCTATATTATCCAATATATATAGTTTCAAAATTAGTTACATGTACATGGTTTCAAATATGAGAATCAGGGACACCTCAAAGAAAATCTCTACAAAAAACTCAAAATGAAATTTAGTTCCTAACTATTGATATACCAAATCATAACAATTTACAAAAAGATCCCATCATGAAGGAAACAACCTTGCACACATATTATTTATTTGACTTGCTTTGTATTTCAATGATGATACTATTTCTTTATCCATATCTTTTCCCAAATATCTTTGATCTTCAAATCTTCACTTGAAACTAATCCTTTGACAACTCAACACAGGTGGTTGATCTAGATCAATCTTCATATCTCAATATAGTTTGTTTTTGCTCCACAAAACATTGCATATCTTTAAAACATGATCCATTACATGCCTACATAATTCAAATCCTTCCCCTATTGAAAAATATGAGACTGGGTGCAAACAACAACAAAATTGGTTGTTACAGGTGTTCTAGTAGCGTCTTCATTTTCCTGTGTAACAATTGCAGGAAATTCCTGTATCGAATTTTAGAAAACTAGTCCCACGTGTATTAAAAACTTTTCACTATCTAAGTTATAGTTGGACATGACAAAAAAGGAGCATGATAACTTTTACATAAGGAACCAAAATATTTTTTCCATCCTTCATTACTTTAAATCTCAAAAAATTGATTTATCCTGGAAGTGATATTCTTAAATTGATAGCCTTCTATGTAGGATGGAGGAGGTTGCTTCTGCCAATAGTTCTAAGTTATTCTTCCTAGTCTTTTTAGATTGGGATCGAGTTTGAATACATTTAGGCTCATTCCCTTCAGATCCAATCTTAGGGTTTGGGATTTTCATATTTTTCTTACTCTATTTCTTGGTAATAACTTTGTTTTTACCAATGATTATCTTTTTATGTAAAATCAAACCACCCTTCTTGGATTTATTCTTCATATTCTTAGTGACATGAGTTTTCTTTCTTGTAAATTTATTTCTAGTGGGTTTGACAGGATCCTTACCAATGATGATAACCTTCTGTGAGATGACAGGCTTATTCGTTGTCTTAGACTTCAACCTAAACTTGTTTTGAGGCCTTGTGCTTCGTTTTCTTACTAAAATTCAATACCTAGAGGTATCATCATTGGAGGAACTTGAGGCATGAGGATTGACCTATGGGATAGGATCTTTAAAATTTATAGGATATTCAATATCTTTTGTTGTTTTTACAGGTTGTTGTTCCTCCACTGAAACCTTAGGTCATGTTATCCTTTTAACCCTTTTCGAATAAGTTTTTTATGCAAAAGGGAAAGGGTGCTTAACTCCACCTAATTTGTGAGAAGACCTTGCCTCTGATCGTTGGTTGGCTGATGTAGCTTCTACAGGATTTTCTGAAGTCTTGAAACATTTTTCTCGCTTACCCTTCTTTGTAGGAGTGGATTGAACGACCTTAGCTAGAGTTTCTTGATCAAGATTAACAATCCATGTGATTAAGAAGCAGAGGCATGATTTTCCTTCTCATACCCTGAATGGATCAAGAAATGATCCCAAGTCTTCTACAAATTTCCTAATTCGTCCTTAACAAGCACCTTAATCAACCCTCGATGAAAAATTGTGTGAGGGGGAGTCTTTGGGTTCGCTTGAACTCTCATAGCCATCTTGTTGAGATCTCATAAGAAATAGTAAGGTAAATGCATCCTCTTAATCCCTGCTAGATGAAGAAGAAATCGTAGGTGGAATAAGAACATAATAGAATAACGCCCCTCTCAAGTGATGAACCTCTTAAGCGTGAGTAATTCTTTCATCCACTCATCAGTAATCCAATCCCTAGGGATTCCCTTGGCCCAATTAGGGTCTTTTTGTTCAGGTTTTAAAAACTAATTAATTTCTCCACCTGTGATAAATTTATTCATAAACCTTCTTTCGCCATCAGTGGGGAGGTTGCACGTTGCAGCTATGGATTCTACAGTAATTTGCATGGCCAAGTTTCCAACTTGGGCCCATTTTCCATTAAAAATCTCTGCAAATGCCATGGTTGTAGCATAATGATGACCATCCATTTTAGTGCAAAAGAGATACCACCTTGCTTGATAAAAAATGATTTGGGTATCTTCATAATCCTCCATGACTTCAGGCCCTTCAGGTTCTTTCCTGTTCATCTGTGCTCTCTTTCCCATAAGCATAGATGTGACCAAAAGACTAGACTATTGGCTATAGAATAGGGATCTGTCTTCTATGCAACAAGAGTCAAGGATATTTTCTAGCTCTGTAGGGGCCAATTCAAATAAATTCATTGTTCTAGATAATGAAAAAGGTGTCAGTTTTGAAAACACATTGAATAATACAATTGATTCGTGTAACTGATGGATTACTGAGAGGGGGGGTGAATAAGTAATAGAGAAATTTAATCATTTTTAACCATATAATACAAGCGTTATATCAATGTAGCATTATCATCCAATAACTGCAGAGTAAATAAGCAATGAACAATCATACACATACATAGTGCACTAGTGTTTTACGTGGAAACCCAAAGTGAGAGAAAACCACATAATGCTTTT
>JASDQU010104010.1:98476-117352 GCA_032191745.1 Picea mariana | reverse complement strand
CAAATTACAATGCATACAAAAATAAAATGAGAAGGAAGAAAAAACAGTTGCTAAGCAACCTTGTCCTTCACTCCAAGAAGACCTCACAAATGTGCAAGTTTATGCTCGTTAAATATTTTGTTGAAGATGTAGATGTCTACACAGATCTGATGAAGTATATGAATCATTGATATTTCCACACATATCCACTTTCTCTTCTTGTAATGAACAATATCCAAATAAATTTAGGATAAAACTTTGAAAACCGTGCAGCCGTTTCCGGAAAAATGCTGAAATTTTGTTGATTTTGAAATGATCATAACTTCACTTTATGGACTCCATTTCGAATGATTTGTTTTTTGAAATTGGATATTTTCCTGAGAAGAATTAAAATATCCAATTTGTTTCTCCAAATTGTGCTCATAAAATATCAGAATGGCATCTGATGTGCGCGGATCTCTTTTTGTCTCCTGACATGCATGCATGGTGCATGCAAAAATGTCTGCATGTGACTCCTGAGATGGATGCCATATATCTTCCATATGAATTTTAGAAAATAAATCTGAAATGGAGTAGACATCATCTTCAATTAATGTAATACAAATTTCTTCAAAAACATTTGTAGAAGACTCTTCATAATAAGAGGTTTGATCTTTTGATGGCTTCTCTTCTGGCTCTATCTGTTCGACCTCCTGCATGAAATATTCACAATCTTATTTATTCCCAAATAGAACCTCCAATCTGGTCCATAATTCATTTGGAGTTAATCCTTGTGATTCTTCATATACTTGATGGAAATGTTCGGGAGAAACAGACATGCCGATACTTCCTATGGCCATATAATGTCTATTGAGAAAGTCATTTTTCTCATTGACAGAATCAGGCTCTACTTCCATTGCCATGGTTATTTGGTATAATCCTTTGCATCTTAGTAGAAGAATTTTTTTTGGCTTTCATTCCAAATAGTTATGAGGCGCAAGAATTATTTCTAGCGAATAATCAATCTTTTGTTGTCTTCAATATTTTGTACCTAGAAAAAATGATTTGGTGTAGATTTTGCTTAGCAGTCTGTCATCTTTGATACCATGTAAATGTGTTGAACCTATACAAAATAGATCTAGCTAGAAAATACTACACACATTTACAGAGAGAAATTAAGAAAGAAGAAGCAAGATAGAAAGAATGGAAGAATTCTCATTAACCATATTCCACACATAAAGAGTGAATAATTTACAATATATATAGGATAAATGAGTAAATAATGAGCCATAGTGGTGGTCTAGATTGCTCTGGACACACACCAACAGTTACAAGAGTAAAATGCCACCTAGTCTAGTCTCTCAAGAAGTTATGGGAGTGAATTGCCACCTAGCTGAGTTAACTAGTCAACTAGTCTTCAGTTAACTAACTGAACAAAGAGTAGTTAGTTGGTGATGATCCCAATGTTGCATGGTGACAAAACCAATGCAACATATAAACTCAACTCAACTAGTCAAACTGAAGTGTCAACTGAAAGAGAATATTCTCTCGGTGGAATATTCTCCCGAACTAAACTCTCCTTGGGGATTCTCCCTGTATCCATGTGCCTTTGATTTTTCTTTGTGTTTATAAGCCTCTAATTACTCTCTCTCCCTTCATATGAATAATATCTCCCCCTTTGACAAAGGGTATCACTCTGAAGTTATATCGTTCATTCTTTTGTTTTTACAATCGCTCTCCTTGGAAACATGCCTCTATGATCTCTCTCCAATCATTTACCTTTGCATCTGATAAATATCTCCCTCTTTTTCCTATTTATGGTGCTTCCTCGTGCACATATAAGACATATAAGATAAGCATTCAAAATAATTCATTTTGGAGTAGAAATTACTCCTAGTCTCCGGTGAAGATACTCAAGGGATTCTCATGGAAGCAGTTTTGTGAATATGTATGCCACTTGTTCTTTTGTTCCCACATATTCAACTCTGATGTTCTTATCTGCAACCTATTCCCATAGAAAGTGATACTTGATTGGAATGTGCCTCATCTTGGAGTGCATCATCGGGTTTTTTCGAGATACCGATGGCACTTGTATTATTAATATATTGGAATGGGATCATCATACTCAAACTGTATATCTATCAAAGTTTGTTTCATCCATACAACCTGTGTACAACATGTTGTTGCTACAATATACTCTGCCTCGGTTGTAGATAAGGATATTGATGATTGTTTCTTGCTTATACAAGATACTAAGCACTCACCCAAGTAGAATGTTGCTCCATTGGTGCTTCATCGGTCATCAATGAAACCTGCCCAATCTACATATGTGTAGGCAATAAGTGATAGATCCTTTCCTTTTGGATCCCATTATCCAAACTCTTTTGCTCCTTTGCGATATCTGAAAATCCTCTTCACTGCTAATACATGTGATTCCTTTGATGCTTCTTGAAATCGTGCCACATGTCCAACTGCCTACATTACATCTAGTCTAGATTTTTTCACATATAGTAGGCTACCAATCATTGACCTGTATTGCCTCTGATCTGTAGACTTTGAATCATCATCATTTCTCAACTTGCAATTGGTTTTCTTAGGAGTGATAATTGGTTTGCAATCTTCCATTCTAAACCTCTTTAGCATTTCTCTGATATACTTGGTTTGAGAAATAAAAATTCCGTGGTTTCTTTGATTTATCTGAAGACCCAGAAACAAGAATAGTTCTCCAAGTAATCACATTTCAAATTCATTCTACATATCCTTTGCAAATTTCTAGCTTGATGTAGAGGTTGTTATTTGTTCTTCCTTTTCATAGTTCGTAGGGAATTTTGTCATTGTTGTTTCTGAGAATTACTCTGTTTTGAATGTGAACTATTGTATGCACTTCATGTGTCCAAAACAATATATGTCAATTTGGAATCCATTAGAATTGTTCGAGCCATTTCCTATGTAATTATCATCCATTGTGATAATGTTCCTTTGTCTCTAAAACACTCTTTGAACCAATCTATGAATCCATGCTCTCATCCATACTTTCCAAGAATCTACTTGTGTAGTTGTTCATAATGTTGACCCATTTATCACTATATTATCATGAAGTCTTGATTAATCCATCAAATTGTACTTCTGCTAATTGACTGCTTTGGATCTGTCTTCTCAAACTCTGTAAGATACTCGAAGGATGGTTCTTTGTTCTCTCACAACTATCGCATAGAATCCCCCTGTCTAATATTCATATTACCTGGGAGTCTCTAAGCTGGATGACTCAGAACAATTCCTGCTCTGATGTGTATTCATCATCATCTTCATTGGTAGATTCATCATCATCTCCATTGGTAGATTCATTATCTCTATGAGCACTGACTTCTTTCTTTCTTTCTATGGATTCATCTTTCACTACAATGCCTTAAAGAACAATCTCTTGAACATGTTCCTTATTTACATATCCTTCCTTCCTTTCAGTTATTTTCCAAACCTTTTTTTGTTTGACATCTTTCTTTTTCTCTGTAGAATTTTGTTCATCTCGTTTTTTTTCCAATCTTGTGATCTTTGGTACCTGGCCTTTGTTCACATGTTCTTCTTGTTTTCTTATCCATACTTTCTTATATCTTATTTCATTATTCTCTTTCATGGAAGTATCAATCATGCTTCTACAATCATTGGCTATGTGTCCATAGTTATGACATTTGTAACACTCAATGTTATGTGCGACCACATAGGCACTTCTTGCTTGAACATTTCTTTTATAATCCTTGCAATCTGCAACCTTATGTCCAAAGATAGTACAATAAAAACAATGACCATAAAATAGATTTGTATACCTAGGAGTGAATGATCTTCTTTGTGGCGTAGTCCTTCTGAATTGTTTCCTTGACTGATCGTGATCATGATTAAAGCTTCCTTGTTTCTTGAACATGGATGGTCTTCTTAAAGACGTATATTCAATAGTTTTCTTAGATTCTGGTTGACCATGATTCCTTCCTTTGAGTACTTCTGCATAACTCTTTATGTTTTCTTCATTCTTGTTTTCTAGCAATGTAGAGTGCTTCTCTTCATTCTCTACAAATGATGTGGATGTTTTTGTCTCTTCAACGTTCTTGTTGAGATTGATGATTTTGACTCTTAGTGTGACAACTTCTTCTTCAAGATTCTCAACCTCTTCTTCTTTCTTCATTATCTGATAATTCATGACCTCTTCTGTTCTATTTGCTTCTTCAAGTTGGATTTTCAATGTAATTTTTTCTTGTTTCTGTCTTCTCTCTTCTTGACCAAACTCTTCCTCAAGTTTGTTTAAGTAATTGGTTCTTTCCTTGAGATGATCCATCAATACCTTTTCTCTCTTTTCTACTTCTTCCTTTTGTGTTGATATGTTGGATTCTAAACATTTCATTTGATATTATGGAGTTTCTTCAATTCTTCTGGCCTCTTCTAGTTGATCTCTTAAATTCTTGATGACCTGCTGATCTTTTTCGGAACCTTGAACACTTTCCTTTTGATTCATCAATTATTTCTTGGATGAATTGTTTTCTTCTCTTTCTTCCTTTAGATATTTAATTGCACTGATCATTTTTTCTTTGTAATAAACTTATGCTTCTTCATACTCTTCCTCTTCTGAATTTGTCTGACATGATGAGCATATTTCTTCTTGTTCTATATATGCATCTTATTTGGCATTTTCTAAATCTGCGATGGGTGAAGAATATATGTCATGTAACTTATCCCAAATTTCTTTAGCTGATGAACATTTACCAACCTTTTCTCTTACCGGATTAGGTAATCCTTCCCAAATGAAATCCATTGATATTTTGTTATTCTTCTTCAATTCGTTCTTTGCTTTAGTCTTTTCCCTTCTTGAACTATCATATCCTATAACAACTGATAGCCAAATATAATGTCCTTGTGCCTGTAAAAATACTTTCTTCCTTTTTCTCCACATATCATACTTGAAACCATTCTGACCATTAAACATTCATACTCCATTCTCAGAATAATCCCTGATCTCCTTCCAATGGTTAAATTGTTTCTTGAAGGAACCTTTCTCTGATACCAATTGATGGATTAGTGAGAGGGGGGGTGAATCAGCAGCAATTTAATCCTTTTTAACCATATAATCCAAGTGTTATATCAATGTAGCATTATCATCCAATAACTGCAGAGTAAATAAGCAATGAACAAATGAACAATCATACACATACATAGTACACCAGTATTTTACGTGGAAACCCAAAGAGGGAGAAAACCACAGAATGATTTTTCTTATATGTATTGAAGAATTACATTCATTGGAAGCACCATTGTTTTCTAGCTGCAACTGGAAGGAGGATCCAACCCCCTAGTTACTCAGACTAAAACCTGAGGGAAGCTCCAACTCCCCAATTCTCTAGATACAACCAGAAGGAGGCTACAACCCCCTATGTTCTCTGGCTACAACCACCTATCCTTTCCTTGTCCAATCGCCCTGACATATAAGTAGAATGATGGAACCACTTTCACACTATCACTGTGAGATATACTGTTGTAAACCTATACCAAACATCCTGTACCAATAACTTGAACCATGCATCAACCATGCATCAAACTCTACCTCAACCTATAATCAACCTGTACCATAAACAAGTGCATCTACCATGCACCAACCTGCACCATAAACAAGTGCATCAACCATGCACCAACCTGTACCTCAACCTATACCATGAACAAGTGCATCAACCATGCACCAAACCTGTACAAATAACATGTCACAACAACCTGTCCAAACAACCTATCACAACAACCTGTCTCATCAATATTATCAACCAAATTAGATCTACTCACCAATATCAATCATCAAGAAAACTCTCAAATATGTGCATCAACCAAGCATAACACAGCAACTCATAATCATCACCAAGATCAATATGTTCTTCTAATAATATACCAATACAAGTAATGCTACATCATCCATAAACCATGTGTCAACAATACTAATAACATGTACCTCCAACCATGTACCAAGTTTGTACCAATCATGTATCAAATACTCATCAACTATGACTCATCAATATGTACCAACATCATCAACCATACACCTCATGTATGTGCCAACTCATCAATTACTTGTCTCAACCATGTACCCAACATGTACCTAAACCAAAATCGCTCATCAATTTCATCATCAAAATATGATTTTTAATTTTGTAATAGACATGGTGTATATGATCACATACCTGCAAGCCTTCCTTAACTTTAACAACAAGAGACTATCATTTTCATCAAACTTTTCTTTAGTCTCACATGACTAGTTTTGGATTAATCAACAACCCTAACTTGAAATACTCATAAATTTGTACATGTAATGAAGAAAGATCTGAAAATGATATACAATTTTCTTCAATGTGTTTTATGAAATTCATCTAGGTTTCACTACTTGGAACCTCTAAGAAAATGAGTTATAGAAAAAATGGCATACCTTGCTGAATTCTAGCTTATTCTAAAGAGCGACCTTATAGAGCGAGCCCCACAAGGAATATTTGTTGAATCGATCTTAAAATGTTACACAAAATACTAAATAATGTACTCTAATAAAAAACAATTGTCTTACTTAATTTGTATGTTTTAGGAAGAAGTTATGACATTTTTACCCGAAACACCTATTTTAGACTAGTTTCAGGACTAGCCACAAACCCTATTTTCCACGGAGTGTAACTCCAAAAATACAAAGACCCACAAGATGAATGTTTTACCACAGATAGTTGGATATGTTTCCTCAATGGAATATCAATTTGGTCTGAATCATTCTAAAAAAACAGTTATTGAGAAAATGGTGAGATGACCTATAAATAACATACCTTAGAAAACATCATCAAAAGAATTTATCCTCCCTTGAATTCCAACCTTCTTTTCTTCACCTTCCCTCTGAAATTCGGCTTAGATATCCCTTGTTTAACTCAGTCACCTATAGATATTCAACATGCTCAAGTGTGATTTAAAATGAGAGAGCCTTGCCTCTTATTTATACTCTCCATCTTCTAGGTCACTTAACCCTCTTCTAGGTCACTTAACCCATTTCTAAGTCACTTAACACATTTATAGGTCACTTAACCTATTTCTAGGTTAATTAATCCATTTGTAGGTCACTTAACCTATTTTCTTCATTTTTAGGGTTAACCACTTTCCATAAATAGAAAGTTCTCCATTACTTTATCATTTAAATATTCCTCCTTGACTTTGTCACCTCAATTTATCATTTAAATAATATTCTTTGATTTTGTCACTTCACTTTATTATTTAAATAATCCTTATTGACTTTGTCAGTTTACTTTATCATTTAAATAATAATTTCTTCTTTGCAAGATCTTTGACTTCTTTGACCTTTTGGGGCTTCAAGCCAACATATGAGGGTCCTCCAACTTCATAAGGCCATAACTCTCAAACCATGAGGAGTTATGTGACGTTCCACATGCCACCAGAAATGGAATGACATGTACTTTCCATATAGAATAGTTTTACCTACAAATATATCAAAACTCATACCATTATCCATCAAACAAACTTGGGTCCATTACCCAAACCTGGGTTCTCCAACTTTTCACGACCATAACTCTCTAACTGTGAGGAGTTATGTGACATTCCACATACCACCAAAAATGGAATGACATGTACTATCCATATAGAATAGTCTTACCTTAAAATATATTAAAAATGATACCATTATAAATGAAACAACCTTGGGTCCATTACCCAAACCTTTGTGCTACCATAATTCGCTACCAGACTTTCTCCAAGGGTTGACATCAATCAATAAGGGTTGACATCAATATAAAATATCACTCTCCAATGGTTGACATCAGTGAAAACCAAAAATCCAGACCAACTATCCATCAACCTAAGCCAATTGTGTGACAATAACTTCCTAGACAAGTGACAATTACAAATCATGACACATCCCACTTCACCTGCTATGGATGACGAGTAATTTGCTAATATATTTTTCTTACTCATGATATTTGTAGTATGATCCACATCTTCCATGACTCACCAAAGTGCTAAAAATTATCATGAATCTAGACATGTGGAAGTTTATGTAGTTCCCAAACCAATTTGTCTTTTTCACTCTTGAGGGGATTAGACTTTGAATCTGCAACTCATGAAGTTAAATAATCATGATGCATAAGTATGACATGACTAATGGTTCAAATGAAAAGACTTGAAACCATTTGATGTGATCAAGTAATCATTTGAACATGTGTCTAATTCCCTATGTCCCCCTCTCACAACATAAAGTCCATCTCATTCATTCACCTTAGCATTATTTTAAAACCCCTTAAGGTAAGCTATTAAACCTTTAACAAAACGCTAAATATTTTAATAAATTATATAAAATTTTAAATACAAATTAGGAATGAATGAGGGATAAAACTAGGTAGAACATAGTAGGCGTTAACACCAGAGACTATTTCTTGCTCAACCAAGATACCAAAAAATCACCCAAGTAGAAAGCATATCCACTTGTACTTATTCTATCATCAATGCTACCTACCTAATCTGCATTTGTGTAGGATGTAAGAGATAGATCATTCCCTTTTGGATACCACAATCCAAAGTCTTCTATAACTTTTAGATATATGAATATCTGTCAGACAATTGGCTTAGGTTGATGGATAATTGTTATGGATTGTTGGTTGTCATTGATGTCAACTATTGGAGAGTGATATTGTAGATTGATGTCAACCCTTGGAGAAAGTCTGATAGTGAATTCTGGTAGCACAAATGATTGGGTAATGGACCCAAGGTTGTTTCATGTATAATGGTATGAGTTTTAATATATTTTAAGGTAATACTAGTATATATGGATATTACATGTCATTCCATTTCTGGTGGTATGTGGAATGTCATATAACTCCTCACGATTACAAAGTTATGGCCATGAGAAGTTGGAGAACCTAGGTTTGGGTAATGGACCCAATATTGTTTGATGGATAATGGTATGAGTTTTGATATATTTTAAGGAAATATTATTCTAGATGGATATTACATGCCATGCCATTTTTAGTGGTATGTGGAATGTCACATAACTCCTCACGGTTAGAGTTTTATGGCCATGTGAAGTTGGAGAACCCTCATGAGTCATCTAGAAGCCCCAAAAGGTCAAAGTAGTTAAAGTGGTTTAAGAAATTTTTAGAAGGTATATAATAAAGTGAATTGATGAGTGTACTATAATTCAAAGTGAATACAAAATAAATTATTTAAATACTAAAGTTAATGGAGAAATTACTAAGTTGACAAGTGGTTAGAAGTGGGTTAGCCCTAAAATAAGGAAAGTGGCTTAAGATGGTTAGAAGGTAACCCCTTGAGGTAAAGTGAAGTGATGAGTGTACTATAAGTCAAAGTGGATACAAAATAAACTATTTAAATAATAAAGTTAATGGATAAATTACTAATTGGACANTGTTGAATATCTATATGTGTATGAGGTAAGAAAAGGATATCTAATCCTAATTTCATAGAGAAGGTGAAGTAAAGAAGGCCAAAATTCAAGGGAGGATAAATTCTTTTGATGATGCTTTCTAAGGTATGTTATTTACAAGTCATCTCACCATTTTTGCAATAAATTTTTTTCTAGAATGATTCAGACCATGAACTTGATAGGAAATTGAGAAAACATATCCAAGTAGGGTGGTACGAATTTCATCTTTTGGGTCATTGTAGTTTTGGAGTTACACTCCGTGGAAAATAGGGTTTGTGTCTAGTTCTGAAACTATTCTAAAACATGCGTTTTGGGTAAAAACATCATAACTTATTCATAATAGATCCAAATTAAGTAAGAATTTTTTTTTTGGTTAGAGTACATTATGTAGTATTCTATGTAAAATTTCCATATCCATACAAAAAATATTATGTGCGGGGCACGCTCTACAAGTTCACTCTCTAGAATAAGCTAGAATTCAACAATGTATGCCATTTTTTATATACTCTTTTTTCTGAGAAGTTCCAAGTAGTGAAACCTAGAGGAATTGCATAAAACACACTGAAGAACATTGTGTACTATTTTCATATCTTTATTCATTACAGGTACATAGTTATGATTACTTCAAGTTAGGGTTGTTGACTAATCCAAAATTAGTCATGTGAGACTAAAGAAAAGTTTGATGAAAATGCTAGTTTCTTGTTGTTAAAGTTAAAGAAGGTTTGCAGGTATGTGATCATATACACTAGGTCTATTATAGAGTTACAAATCATATTTGGATTATGAAATTGATGAGGGATTTTAGTTGAGGTACATGTTGGTACATGGTTGAGACAAGTAGTTGATGAGTTAGCACATACATGAAGTGTATAGTTGATGATGTTGGTACATATTGATGATTCATAGTTGATGAGTAGTTGATACATGATTGGTACATACTTGGTACATGGTTGGAGGAACTTGTTAGTATTATTATTGACACATGTTTTATGGATGATGTAGCATACTTGTATTGGTATATTATTAGAAGCACATATTGATCTTGGTGATGATTATGAGTTGTTGTGTTATGCTTGGTTGATGCACATATTTGAGAGTTGTCTTGGTGATTGATCTTGGTGAGTAGATATTATTTGGTTGATAATATTGATGAGACTGGTTGTTGTGATAGGTTGTTTGGACATGTTATTTTTATAGGTTTGGTGCATGGTTGATGCACTTGTTCATGGTACAGGTTGAGGTACAGTTTTGGTTCATGATTGATCCACTTGTTCATGGTACATGTTGAGGTATAGGTTGATGCATGGTTGATGCACTTATTTATGGTACATGTTGACTACAGGTTGTTTGGTACAGGTTGGTGCATGGTTGATGCACTTGTTTATGGTACAGGTTGATGCATGGTTCAAGTTGTTTGTAGAGGTTGTTTGGTGCAGGTTGATTGGTACAAGTTTACAGTAGTATATCTCACAATGATAGTGTGATAGTGGTTCCATCATTCTACTTCTATTTTAGGGTGGTTGGATTGGGCAAGGACAGGTGGTTGTAGCCACCTTCCAGTTGTAGTCGAAGAACATAGGGGGTTGTAGCCAGAGAATTGGGGAGTTGGAGCTTCCTTCAGGTTGTAGCCTAAGAAACTAGGGGGTTGGAGCCTCCTTCCAGTTGCAGCTAGAAAACAAAGGAAGTTGGTGCTTCCAATGAATGTAATTCTTAAAGACATATAAGAAAAAGAATTTTGTGGTTTTCTCTCTCTTTGGGTTTCCACATAAAACAATGGTGTCCTGTGTATATGTGTGATTACTCATTTGTTCATTTTTTATTTACTCTGCAACTATTGGATGATAATGCTACATTGATATAGCACTGGCATTTTATGGTGAAAAAGGATTAAATTTCTCTATTACTAATTCACCCCCCCCTTTCACTAATCCAACAATATCCTCTTCACTTCCATAACATGTGATTCCATTGATGCCACTTGAAACTGTGCCACTTGTCCAACTGCCTACATCACATTTGGTCTAGAAGCTATCACATAGAGTAAATTGACAATCATCGATCTATAGAGTCTCTTATCTGCATCTTTGGATATATATTATTTTCTCAGTTTGCAAATGGTCTTCATGGGATTACTTACAAGCTTGCAATCTGTCATTCCAAACTTCTTCAACATTTCTTTGATATAATTGGTATGGGAAATGAAAATACCTATATCTATATGATATATGTGGAGTCCCAAAAAGAAAGACAACTAACCAAGTAATGAAATTTCAAATTCATTCTTCATGTCTTTAGCAAATTTCTGACTCATCCTATCATCATCACTGCCAAACATAATGTCATCAACATAAATTTCAATTATCAACAAATTATTTTGATGTAACTTTATGTAGATATTGTTCTCTGCATTGCCTTTCCTAAACCCTTGATGTTGTAGATACCTGTTAAATATTGAATACCATGCTCTGGGGTCTTGTTTGAGTCCATATAGTTCCTTCTTCAATATGAAAACACAACCTTCCTTTTCTGAAGGTATAAATCCTTCTGGTTGTTCGATGTAGATTTCTTCTTCTAGTTCTCCATTTAGGAAGGATGATTTTAAATCCATATCATATACTTTGATTGTATTTGAACATGCATAAGCCAATATCAATATGACTGCTTCCATTCTAGCAACTGGGGAAAAAGTTTCCTCAAAATATACTCCTTCAACCTGAGCATATCCCTTGCATACTAACCTTGATTTATTCTTGGTTACTCATCCATCCTCGTTCAACTTGTTTCTTACTACCCATTTTGTACCAATCATGTTCTTGTATTTAGGCCTTGGAACAATTTCCCATGTTTCATTCTTCTCTATATGATCCAATGCTTCTTTCATGGATTTGATCCAATGTTCATCTGTGTTGGCTTCTTCACAATTTTTGGGTTCAACTGTGGATAGCAGTGCTAGATGTCTTTGTTTTGGTGAGTGTAATTTTCTTCAAGTTTCAACTCCTGCATATTTATTCCCAATGATCTGTTCTGATGGATGATTTTTTTGAACTCTCCAACTAGGTGTTTTGGGAGAGAACTGAAGCTGTTGTTGGTTATCTTCCTTTTTCTCTGCTTCTAGTTGCTCTTCTTCTTCTTCTACTTCTTCCTTCAAATCCTCTTCTTCTTCCTATTGTGTTGAGTCTTTAGACTTTCATACACTAACCTCGTCAATATGTACATTGATGATTTCCATTATTCTGTTGAGTCTCAGATTGAAACACTTGTATGCGTTTCTTTTTCTTGAGTACCGAAAAAATATGCCTTTTTCAACTCAGGATTCAAACTTCTCAATCCTGCCATATTCTCTTTTGATGTAGCACTTGCTTCCAAACACTCTGAAATGCTTCACATTTTTCACTCTTCCTTTTGATAGCTTGTAGGGATTTGTATCACTGTTACTTATGAGCATTCCTCTTTTCAAAATATGAAATGTTGTATGTACTTCCTATTCCCAAAAGATGTCGCCCAACTTGGAATATTTCAACATGGTTCTAGCCATCTCTTGTACTATCATGTTCTTTCTTTCAGTGACTCCATTCTACTGAGGTGTCATTGCTACTGAGAATTGTCTCTTTATCCCATGTTCACTATAGAATTCTGTGAATTCCTTTGATGTGAATTCTCCTCCATTTTCTGATGTCAGACATTTGATTTTCAAGTCTGTCTCTATTTAAACCATATCTTTGTAGATATTGAAGTTCTCAAATTCTTCTGATTTCTTCTTAAGAAAGAAAATTGCAATCATTCTTGTGTAGTCATCAATCAGTAGCATGAAGTATTGTTCACCATTTAATCCCTTTGTCATGTTGGTCCACAAAGATTAGTGTGTACAATCTTCAATGGTTTTGTTGTTGAGTACTCCTTTGATTTGAACTTGGTCCTAGTTTGTTTTCCCTGTAGACAATCCTTACATAGAGTATTCATTGGCTTTGAGATTTTAGGCATTTCTCTTATTTCTTCCTTTCTATTGATTTTGACAAGATTGTCAAAATGCATGTGACCCATTCTTCTGTTCCAGAGCCAAATTTCATTCTCCTTTCCTAAAAAACAACTTTCCTTTCCAATTTCACTCAAAACATATATGCTGTTCAGAGTCCTTATACTTGTTTCCACTAACCTACCTAATCCTTCTTTCCTTATTTTGCATTTCTCTGAGTTGAACTGAAATGTGTGTCCTTGATCACACATTTGAATTCAACTCAACAAATTGTGCTTCATATTTTCAACCAGTAGAATATTTTCTACCATTTCATATTTTCTTCCAAGCTTAATTGTGCCTCTACCTATGATTTTAGCTAAATGGTTATTTCTAAATGAAATTGATCCATATTTTTCCTTCTTCAGAGTTAGAAACTTGTTTCTGTCACTTGTCATATGTTTTGAACAAACACTATCAGCATACCAATCACTTTTCTTGTGTTGGGATTGTATATAAAATGAGGATCGATTATACTTTGTTTTCCATATCCCTTGTGGTTCTAATATTTGACTGCTAATGTTTTTCTATGATTCCCTAGGTGGAATAGTCAATCTACAATTATTCGCTATGTGACCAAAATTGTTGTATTTGTAGCATTCTACTTCATTTCTCAATGAACCAAAACTATTTTAGTTCCTTTTGTATGCTTCATAAGATATTTTGGGATACCCTGCATTGTTACTTATGTTCTTGGGATAGGCTCTGAAGCTACAACTTTATGTCAAAAATTAGCACAATTAAAATAATGATCATAAAATAATCTTCGATACTTGGGAATAGATGATATTCTCTATGATTGACTCCTTATGAATTTGTCTTCTTGATTCTTGTTTACTTCTAGAATGTTATTCTTTGGGGGAATCCATTCTTCCTTCTTGACAGAATCTTTGACAACTTTTGCATAGCTTATTTTTTCTGCTTCTTGTTATGTTTTCTTGGACCTCAACCCTTTCTCATTTTATACTTGATTGTATCCTAGGATGGATCTATCATCGGATGATCTTTGATTATTTATGATCTGATCCAATATTTTGGTACTCTTCTGCTCCATATCTTTCTTTTGAATATCTTTCCTTAAAGGAACTACTTCTTCTTCCAATATTCTGATCATCTTCCCCTTTTCTTCTAAATGAATTATAAGAATTTCCCTAATTCTCTTGTCTTCTTCTATTTTAAATTTTAGACATGCTATCATCTACTCTAGTTCTTCAAATTTGGAATTCTAAGACCCCTCTTTCATTTTTAACTATGCCTTGAGTGACTTGTTTTTATTTCTCTCCTTCCCAAGTTCTTCTAATGCACTAATTAGCTATACTCTGATATCAAATTCACCTTCTTCTTCATAATCATATTCTACTTCCATGAAGAGTACTCTTTCAAAATCACCGTCACTGTATTTATCCTCCTCGTTTGATGAGGAACTATCCTCCTTTGAGTATAAACTTTTCTTGAAGTATTTCTTATTGTTTCTTCTCTTGTTTCCCTTTTGAAATTTCTTTTCCCTTTTAGAAAATTCTTCTTCATCATTGTCTTTATTCCTGTGAGGACATTTAGAATAAAAATGACCAATACCACCACAATTAAAACATTTCAATGGAAGCATACCTTTATACTTTCCAGTACCTTTATGTAATTTTCTTACGAAGTTACCCATCTATTCATCTTTGTATGAATCATCAATGCAACGATAACTTGGTTTTGAATTTTTCTCATGCTTCTTCTTTGTATTCTTGGATTCCTTGAAAGTTTCTTCCTTTATAATTGGGTTCTCTTGTTCTATTCTCATCTCATAGGCTGTAAATATTCCATGTAGCTCATGTATTCTCAATATACCGAGATTTTCTCTTTCTTCTAGGGCTGATATTTTAGAATCAAATCTCATAGGAAGAGACCTCAATACCTTTTGAACAACCACTGATTCATCAACTTCTGCTCCCAATCCTTTAATAGTGTTGACTATTTCTTCAACTCATAGAAGGTAGGTTGCAATGTCTTCATCTTCCTTCATCTTCAACTATTCAAAATTAGCTCTGAAATTTGAATCTTCTCTCCCTTTACCTTGGCATCTCCTTCATAAATCTTTTGGATTTTATCCCAAATATCCTTTGCAATGTCACAATGCATAACTTTGACAAAAAGTGAATCAACAAAATTTCTCAAAATCCCACCTTTATACTTTGAGTTGTTTTCGCTGAGCTTCTTTCCATCTCGATCGGTTGGGAGAGTGACTGGTGTTGTATACCCATCTACTACTACTTTCCAAACATCAAATATTTGTTCCTGTAAAAATATTTTCATCCTTTTATTTAATAAAGTATAGTTATTCCCATCAAACCTTGGTTCTCCAATCTTAGCATATTCCATGATCTCCTTCCAGTGATTAGACTGCTTCTTGAAGGACCTACTCTGATACCAATTGTTGGAACACTGAGAGGGGGGTTTAATCAATATTAGTACATCTCTTTATTTAACCACAATGTAAATCTTCAATTAACATTCAATATAACATCAATAAATAAATAAATGAATATACAACACCTAAGCACAATACACCGAAGTTTTATGTGGAAACCCAATGTGGGAAAAAACCGCAGAATGCTTTTGCTATTTGTCAAATAATACATTCATTGGAAGTGCCAACTTCCTTATTCTCGAGCTACAACTGGAAGGAGGTTCCAACCCCCTATTTACGGGTTGCAACCTGAAGGAATATCCAACTCCCTTGTTTTCTGGCTCCAACCAAAAGGAGGATACAACCTTCTTTCCTTGCCCCATCCAACCTCCATGAAATATAATTGTAGAAAACTGCGTCACTAGTTATGTTGTTGTAACTAATAACCTATTGTAGTTGTTACTTATGCTACCTATTTTGTTGCTACTACTGATATCAATATCTCATCAAGACTTCAACCACTTATTCCTCATGCCAAAATCCACAAGATAATTCTCCAAATCAACGGCTTATGAATTACTGAGATATACATATTCCTGATTTATTCAACATAACTCCTTAATACACTCAAAAAAACATACCTTGAGAATTTAGCTGACCTTCTTTCATATCCCTGATATTCCACAACTTTTCCTCATAGGCCGATGACTTTGTATACTATATTCTTGCGGGTATCCACGTTTTCCCTCACTGCAGGTCATGGATGTCCACACTTTTCCTATTGAAACTCATAGGTGTACTTAAGGAATTCTTGTGTGAAACCCCTTCTCCTTACTCTTGACTCTTGCAAACTCCTTACTTCACTTGACTTCTTTATCTTGGACCCACTGCCTCTGATCTCCAACTTGTATGCTCAAAGGTGAATACACAGAAGAGATTTGCAATAGAATCTTCTCTATGTTATATAGGAGAAATTACTTAATGACATGAAACTCATGATAGAATGCAACTCACATGTGGCCTGTTATCTTTTGTTCACTCCATTTTTTTTTCCCTGTCATAATTAATTATCTCTCCAATAATTAATTATACCTGCAATAATTAATTATCCCTACAATAATTAATTATCTTTTTTTACTACCACTTTACTTCGACATGAAACTTTTCTCAAGGGTTGACATCAATGGAAACCAATCTCAATAATTGATTATCACTGCAACAATTAATTATCCTTGCGATAATTAATTAATCCTTTTCTATAATTAATTAATCTTTTAACACCATGTTCACTGGTAATGAAGTGGATGGCGCTGAAGATCATATGAGTGAATTTTGGGCCTTATTTCAATGCCACCCTATCAGTGATGATGCTAAAAATATGGAAATGAAATTTGTGTCTTCCACTCTTCAGGACAATTCTATAAGATGGTACAATTGTCTCCCTGAAGCCAGCATCATATATATGGATTAATTAGAAGAAATATTTATTGAAATATGGAGTGTCAAAGAGCATATTCACTTGTTTCTAGATAGACTCTATGGAATAGAAAAGATTGAGAACAATACCATTGGGGACTTCCATACCAAGTTCTAGAGGTTATTACAACAAATCCCTAGAAACTCTTTCCCTGGAAAGGAATTTCTCCTCTTCCTCTATACCAGGGCGTTTTTAGGGAAATTAGGATTCCTCCTCGATAAAATGGGTCCGAGGACAATCCAAAAATCCCATGACATGGCTATAGAAATTGAGGCCAATATCTCCTCATCCAAGGAAGAACCATTCTCTGCTCTAGAAGTCAGGATTGATGACAGTGAGGTTACCCAGGATATTGGTAGTGCCCTGAAAAAACTACAACAAAATGTTGAGGATGAAGAATTCATTGATGAAAAAAATTTGAAGGAGAACTTTGTGATGAGGACTTCCAATCCCACAAGGAGGAGAAAGAATTTACTCATGATTTTACTAAAGATAATGAAGACCTGGTTGAAGAATGAGAGTCTGAAGATGTCAATTATGAGGATGAAGTGTTGATGTGTTCCCCTCCTTCCGATGAAGCTATACAAGATCTTATTCCACCTACACAAGAATAATATAATGAGCTTAATAATTTACCTTTTTAGGTTTTTGATGATGCCCTATTCTATGACTTAAAAAGTGAAGAAGTAAAGGAATTCTTGGGTGAGCTAAACCCTTCATGTTGTAATGAGGTTCATGATATGATTGATGAGTTTATATATATATCGAGAGACATAGATGGGATGTGATTGGTCATGATGGGGATCTCATTTACGACATTGAGGGTCATTTCCAATCATTTTCTTCACAACTATCATGCGATATTTCTATTGATTCTAACATTTGGCAACAAAGAAATGACATGATTACATACGAATTCCAAACACCCAAGGATGACTTGATGCGTTTTTATCACAATGAATTATGGTCATACCTTGAGGAGTTTGATGAATATTCTCTCAAGCACTCGGATATAGTCTATGAAGAAGAGATTCAACCACCACTGTGCTCGGTCTTTGACAAGGGTAAGGACATGGTTTTCCTAACACGAGATGCTTGTGATGAGGTTTTCCATCCTCCCTCATTTATTCCTTCATCTTACTATGTCACTAAGGATGCATTTGGGAGACATGCTTCTTATATCAAGTTTTATTTAGGACAAAGCCTCTTCTTAGAATTTAAGGGAAGGTTGAATGCCTCAAGAAGAAGTTTATTATCTCAGTCTTTCCACTTTCCCCTAAGAAGTTGGTAGTCATCCTCTAGATTCTTGTTAGTCCCTTATTAGATATTAGAGAGTGATGAGGTCCAAGGTAGTCAATCTTCATACTCTTTGATTCAACCTCTTGAACCTTATACCTTTCATGCCTCTTTTCAAAGAAGGATCAAGCAATTTTCTAAGATTATGACTTGGCATGATTTTGTCCTTCCCTCCTGCCTCCATGAGTTAGATCTTACAATTACTTATGATATGATGCATGTTCTAAACCATGATATTTTTGTGCTTAACTTGTTATTGTTTTTGTTTATGATGAATCATAGAGGCATGCATT
>JASDQU010104010.1:53625-90354 GCA_032191745.1 Picea mariana | reverse complement strand
TTTCCAATACAGTTGTTGTGTCGTCAATATGTTCAAAGAGAAGTTCAACCCAAAAAGCCTTCTATTGCATCGACCATTTTTGCAGTCTTTAAGCCTTCTATTGCGTCAGCCATCCCTGAGTCAGTCCTGAATCACTTGTTACTCTGATCTACATCAAATCTTGTTACTTGTTTTGTTTCATTGATGTGGGATACATTAAGGCCCTCCTGTGATGGGTCTTTTTCTGTTGACTTCAACCCATTATTTAGGAATTAGACTTAGAAACTAATTGGTACCTTGGAACTTGCATGCCTCAATGGCAGGTTTCCTCGCTTTCAACAATGGGTTTTCATTATCAACCCCTGATCGAGAGATTCCATCGAGTGTTCGACCTCATCTCATTGATTCACATTCGTTGGATTGTACCAGAGTACCTCGGGATTCATTGACATTAATGGTGATTTCCCTCACACTTGTTAACGGTATACACTAATGACCAGTAATCAAGTGGTTTCTACCATGTTCGACTTCAACACATGTATTCGCATGGTTAGATTCATACTATAGAGTGATAGAGATGAAGACCCTGGATATTTTTCTGACAGATCTAGGTTGCGTTGGAGTATATTCAGTGTACTATTGCATAGATCCACATTGTATGTCTGGTGGCTATGTTCAAATTTGAGTTTTTAACACATAAATCCACAGTGTATTTTTGGTGGCTATGCTTAGATTTGAGTCATAATGGCATGGATCCACAGTGTATGTTTGGTGGCCATGACCTGTCTTACCTAACATGGATCTTTGCATGTCGACATTTATGCTTTGATTCATTTGTATTCTGAGTATGGAAATGCCTACCTCAGTGATGATATATTATTGTATTGTATTTCCTTGTTTGTTGGCAGGTTTCCGACCAACTGTTCCTTGTTCCCTACACACACTCGACAAAGTATTTCAGCTATCACTCTGTTCTAACTTCATGATTTGGGGGGCTCTCTGTTACACACAATTTTCATCATCCCTATGATCATTAATGATGTAAACGTATCTGTTTCCTTCAGAGGGGTCAGTGGCCTGAGTTCATGAAGAGACAAGGGAGAAGAACTTTTTCTGAGAAAAGAAGTTGCATTTCCCTTGTAAAAACCCTGTAAAAAAGGAAGTTCACAAGTTTCTATATAGGCAGGGTGTGAGAATGTCTGATTCTTGCAGGTTGCACCATAGCTAGGGTGTGATATGTTCACAGGTTTCTCTATAAGCAAGGTGCGAGAATGCCTACATGTGGGAAAAACAAGCGTTTTCTCGAATCTTATAGAAGAAGAAACTTCTATGGTGAGGTGGCATCCGAATGGTTTGGATCTTACTCGCTTTCATGATTTAGTGGGATCATCCTAACCTCCTCACCTTATCATTTTCAACTTATAAAAGGAGAGGAGCTCTCATGGAAAAAGTTAGCTTTGGTTGGCTTGGAATTATCAGCTTGGTTGGAGTGGCTTTGAGATTTTCTTTGTCAAGATAGATTGCGAGTAGCTATCAGATCCATGGTCTCAGAGTCCTTGGAGAAAGAAGTGTGTGGGGAACGAACGATAGTTGGAAGGGACCTTACGACATCAAGGCCATGGTTGTAATCCCTCTTTCACATTTAATATGATACAGTAATATGATTCTTTCCTATAAAGCTTGTTGTGTTTTATTGTATGATTCCTTGATCACATACATAGGTTTATATTGAGTTTATGCTATTTCTATCACTTTGGTTGGTTGCGTTCTTTTTCAGGTTCATCATTGTATGAGCGTTGGAATGGAGCCAAGATGGCAATGGCGAGAGGAAGCGACATTTAAATGGTATGTCACCCATCCCTCTTTAGTTAGTAAATTCAATATCTAAAACTTAAGGAAAGCATCATGTTCTAGTGTGTTTTGTTCTAGATTTAGGTGGATCTAGGGAGATCAGTTAGTGTCTGCACCTACCGATTAGTCCTATAATAGGTACATGTTGGTACATGGTTGAGACAAGTAGTTGATGAGTCGGCACATACATGAAGTGTATAGTTGATGATGTTGGTACATATTGATGAGTCATAGTTGATGAGTAGTTGATACATGATTGGTACATACTTGGTACATGGTTGGAGGAACATGTTAGTATTATTATTGACACATGGTTTATGGATGATGTAGCATACTTGTATTGGTATATTATTAGAAGCACATATTGATCTTGGTGATGATTATGAGTTGTTGTGTTATGCTTGGTTGATGCACATATTTGAGAGTTGTCTTGGTGATTGATCCTTGTTAGTAGATATGATTTGGTTGATAATATTGATGAGATAGGTTGTTGTGATAGGTTGTTTGGACATGTTATTTGTATAGGTTTGGTGCATGGTTGATGCACTTGTTTATGGTACAGGTTGAGGTACAGTTTTGGTGCATGATTGATCCACTTGTTCATGGTACATGTTGAGGTATCGGTTGATGCATGGTTCATGCACTTATTTATGGTACAGATTGACTACATGTTGTTTGGTATAGGTTGGTGCATGGTTGATGCACTTGTTTATGGTACAGGTTGATGCATGGTTCAAGTTGTTTGTAGAGGTTGTTTGGTGCAGGTTGATTGGTACAATTTTACAGCAATATATCTCACAGTGATAGTGTGATAGTGGTTCCATTATTCTACTTCTATTTCATGGTGGTTGGACGGGGAAAGGACAGGTGGTTGTAGCCACCTTCCAGTTGTAGTCGATGAACATAGGGGGTTGTAGCTAGAGAATTGGGGAGTTGGATCTTCCTTCAGGTTGTAGCCTAAGAAACTAGGGGGTTGGAGCCTCCTTTCAGTTGCAGCTGGAAAACAAAGGAAGTTGGTGCTTCCAATGAATGTAATTCTTAAAGACATATAAGAAAAATCATTTTGTGGTTTTCTCTCGCTTTGGGTTTCCACGTAAAACAATGGTGTCGTGTGTATATGTGGGATTACTCATTTGTTCATTGTTTATTTACTTTGCAACTATTGGATGATAATGCTACATTGATATAGCACTGGCATTTTATGGTGAAAAAGGATTAAATTTCTCTTTTACTAATTCACCCCCCCTCTCACTAATCCAACAATATCCTCTTCACTTCCATAACATGTGATTCCATTGGTGCCACTTGTCCAACTGCCTACATCACATCTGGTCTGGAAGCTGTCACATAGAGTAAATTGACAATCATTGATCTATAGAGTCTCTTATCTGCATCTTTGGATATATATTATTTTCTCAGTTTGCAAATGGTCTTCATGGGAGTACTTACAAGCTTGCAATCTGTCATTCCAAACTTCTTCAAAATTTCTTTGATATAATTGGTATGGGAAATGAAAATACCTATATCTATATGACATATGTGGAGTCCCAAAAGGAAATACAACTCACCATGTAATGAAATTTCAAATTCATTCTTCATGTCTTTAGCGAATTTCTGACCCATCCTATCATCATCACTGCCAAAAATAATGTCATCAACATAAAATTCAATTATCAACAAATTATTTTGATGTAACTTTATGTAGATATTGTTGTCTGCATTTCCTTTCCTAAACCCTTGATGTTGTAGATACCTATTCAGTATTGAATACCATGCTATGGGGTCTTGTTTGAGTCCATATAGTTCCTTCTTCACTATGAAAACATAACCTTCCTTTTTTGATGGTATAAATCCTTCTGGTTGTTCGATGTAGATTTCTTTTTCTAGTTCTCCATTTAGGAAGGATAATTTTACATCCATATCATATACTTTGATTGTATTTGAACATGCATAAGCCAATATCAATCTGACTGCTTCCATTCTAGCAACTCGGGCAAAAGTTTCTTCAAAATCTACTCCTTCAACCTGAGCATATCCCTTGCATACTAACCTTGATTTATTCCTGGTTACTCATCCATCCTCGTTCAACTTGTTTCTTACTACCCATTTTGTACCAATCACGTTCTTGTATTTAGGCCTTGGAACAATTTCCCATGTTTCATTCTTCTCTATATGATCCAATGATTCTTTCATGGATTTGATCCATTGTTCATCTGTGTTGGCTTCTTCACAATTGTTGGGTTCAACTGTGGATAGCAGTGCTAGATGTCTTTGTTCTGGTGAGTGTAATTTTCTTCAAGTTTCAACTCCTGCATATTTATTCCCAATGATCTATTTTGATGGATGATTTTTTTGAACTCTCCAACTAGGTGTTTTGGGAGAGAACTGAAGTTGTTGTTGGTTATCTTCATTTTTCTCTGCTTCTAGTTGCTCTTCTTCTTCTTCTACTTCTTCCTTCAAATCCTCTTCTTCTTCCTATTGTGTTGAGTCTTTAGACTTTCATACACTAACCTCGTCAATATGTACATTAATGATTTCCACTATTCTGTTGAGTCTCAGATTGAAACACTTGTATGCCTTTATTTTTCTTGAGTACCCAAAAAATATGCATTTTTCAAATCAGGATTCAAACTTCCCAATCCTGTCATATTCTCTTTTGGTGTAGCACTTGCTTCCAAACACTTTGAAATGCTTCACATTTGTCAGTCTTCCTTTTGATAGCTTGTAGGGATTTGTATCACTGTTACTTATGAGCATTCCTCTTTTCAAAATATGAATTGTTTTATGTACTTCCTGTGCCCAAAAGATGTCGCCCAACTTGGAATATTTCAACATGGTTCTGGCCATCTCTTGTACTATCATGTTCTTTATTTCAGTGACTCCATTCTACTGAGGTGTCATTGCTACTGAGAATTGTCTCTTTATCCCATGTTCACTATAGAATTCCATGAATTCGTTTGATGTGAATTCTCCTCCATTTTCTGATGTCAGACATTTGATTTTCAAGTCTGTCTCTATTTAAACCATATCTTTGTAGATCTTGAAGTTCTCAAATGCCTTTGACTTATTCTTAAGAAAGAAAATTGCAATCATTCTTGTGTAGTCATCAATCAGTAGCATGAAGTATTGTTCACCATTTAATCCCTTTGTCATGTTGGTCCACAAAGATTAGTGTGTACAATCTCCAATGGTTGTGTTGTTGAGTACTCCTTTGATTTAAACTTGGTCCTAGTTTGTTTTCCCTGTAGACAATCCTTACATATAGTATTCATTGGCTTTTAGATTTCAAGCATTTCTCTTATTGCTTCCTTTCTATTGATTTTGAAAAGATTGTCAAAGTGCATGTGACTCATTCTTCTATTCCAGAGCCAAATTTCATTCTCCTTTCCTAAAAAACAACTTTCCTTTCCAATTTCACTCAAAACATATATGTTGTTCAGATTCTTTATACTTGTTGCCACTAACCTGCCTGATCCTTCTTTCCTTAATTTTCATTTCTCTGAGTTGAACTGAAATGTGTGTCCTTGATCACACATTTGACTTACACTCAACAGATTGTGCTTCATATTTTCAACCGGTAGAACATTTTCTACCATTTCATATTTTCTTCCAAGCTTAATTGTGCCTCTACCTATGATTTTAGCTGAATGGTTATTGCTAAATGAAACTGATCCATATTTTTCCTTCTTCAAAGTTAGAAACTTGTTTCTGTCACCTATCATATGTTTTGAACAAACACTATCAACATACCAATCACTTTTCTTGTGTTGGGATTGTATATAAAGTGAGCATCGATTATACTTTCTTTTCCATATCCCTTGTGGTTCTAATATGAATACTAATGTTTTTCTATGATTTCCTAGGTGGAATAGACAATCTACAATTCTTCGCTATGTGACCAAAATTGTTGCATTTGTAGCATTCTACTTCATTTCTCAATGAACCAAAACTATTTTAGTTCCTTTTGTATGCTTCATAAGATATTTTGGGATACCCTGCATTGTTACTTATGTTCTTGGGATAGGCTCTAAAGCTACAACTTTATGTCAAAAATTAGCACAATTAAAATAATGACCATTAAATAATCTTCAATACTTGGGAATAGATGATATTCTTTATGATTCACTCCTTATGAATTTGTCTTCTTGATTCTTCCTTACTTCTAGAATGTTATTCTTTGGGGGAATCCATTCTTCCTTCTTGACAGAATCTTAAAAAAATTTTGCATAGCTTATTTTTTCTGCTTCTTGTTATGTTTTCTTGGACCTCAACCCTTTCTCATTTTATACTTGATTGTATCCTAGGATGGATCTATCATCGGATGATCTCTGATTATTTATGATCTGATCCAATATTTCGGTACTCTTCTGCTCCATATCTTTCTTTTGAATATATTTCCTTAAAGGAACCACTTCTTCTTCCAATATTTCGATCATCTTCCCCTTTTCTCCTAAATGAATTATAAGAATTTCCCTAATTCTCTTGTATTCTTCTATTTGAAATTTTAGACATGCTATCATCTACTCTAGTTCTTCAAATTTGGAATTCTAAGACCCCTCTTTCATTTTTAACTATGCCTTGAGTGACTTTTTTTTATTTCTCTCCTTCCCAAGTTCTTCTAATGCACTGATTAGCTATACTCTGATATCAACTTCACCTTCTTCTTCATAATCATATTCTACTTCCATGAAGAGTACTCTTTCAAAATCACTGTCACTGTATTTATCCTCCTCGTCTGATGAGGAACTATCCTCCTTTGAGTATAAACTTTTCTTGAAGTATTTCTTATTGTTTCTTCTCTTGTTTCCCTTTTGAAATTTCTTTTCCCTTTTAGAAAATTCTTCTTCATCATTGTTTTTATTCATGTGAGGACATTTAGAATAAAAATGACCAATACCACCACAATTAAAACATTTCAATGGAAGCATACCTTTATACTTTCCAGTACCTTTATGTAATTTTCTTACGAAGTTACCCATCTATTCATCTTTGTATGAATCATCACTGCAGCGATAACTTGGTTTTAATTTTTTTCTCATGCTTCTTCTTTGTATTCTTGGATTCCTTGAAATTTTCTTCCTTTATAACTAGGTTCTCTTGTTCTATTCTCATCTCATAGGTTGTAAATATTCCATGTAGCTCATGTATTCTCAATGTACCGAGATTTTCTCTTTATTCTAGGGATGATATTTTAGAATCAAATCTCATAGGAAGAGACCTCAATACCTTTTGAACAACCACTGATTCATCAACTTCTACTCCCAATCCTTTAATAGTGTTGACTATTTCGTCAACTCGTAGAAGGTAGGTTGCAAGGTCTTCATCTTCCTTCATCTTCAACTATTCAAAATTAGCTCTGAAAATTTGAATCCTTTCTCCCTTTACCTTGGCATCTCCTTCATAAATCTTTTGGATTTTATCCCAAATATCCTTTGCACTATCACAATGCATAACTTTGACAAAAAGTGAATCAACAAAATTTCTCAAAATCCTACCTTTATACTTTGAGTTGTTTTCGCTGAGCTTCTTTCCATCTCGATCGGTTGGGAGAGTGATTGGTGTTGTATACCCATCTACTACTGCTTTCCAAACATCAAATATTTTTTCTTGTAAAAATATTTTCATCCTTTTCTTTAATAAAGTATAGTTATTCCCATCAAACCTTGGTGCTCCAATCTTAGAATATTCCATGATCTCCTTCCAGTGATTAGACTGCTTCTTGAAGGACCTACTCTGATACCAATTGTTGGAACACTGAGAGGGGGGTTTAATCAATATTAGTCCATCTCTTTCTTTAACCACAATGTAAATCTTCAATTAACATTCAATATAACATCAATAAATAAATAAATGAATATACAACACATAAACACAATACACTGAAGTTTTATGTGGAAACCTAATGAGAGAAAAAACCACGGAATTCTTTTGTTATTTGTCAAATATTACATTCATTGGAAGTGAAAACTTCCTTATTCTCGAGCTACAACTGGAAGGAGGTTCCAACCCCCTATTTACAGGTTGCAACCTGAAGGAATCTCCAACTCCCTTGTTTTATGGCTCCAACCAAAAGGAGGATCCAACTTTCTTTCCTTGCCCCATCCAACCTCCATGAAATATAACTGTAGAAAACTTTGTCACTACTTCTGTTGTTGTAACTAATAACCTATTGTAGTTGTTACTTATTCTACCTATTTTGTTGCTACTACTGATATCAATATCTCATCAATACTTCAACCACTTATTCCTCATGCCAAAATCCACAAGATAATTATCCAAATCAACGGCTTATGAATTACTGAGATATACATATTCCTAATTTATTCAACATAAATCCTTAATACACTCAAAAAAGCATACCTTCATACTGTAGATGACCTGTGCTTTCATATCCCTAATATTCCACAACTTTTCCTCATAGGCCGACGACTGTGTATATTATATTCGTATGGGTATCCACGCTTTCCCTCACTGCAGGTCATGGATGTCCACACTTTTCCTCTTGAAACTCATAGGTGTACTTAAGGAATTCTTGTGTGAAACCCCTTCTCCTTACTCTTGACTCCTGTAAACTCCTTACTTCACTTGACTTCTTTATCTTGGACCCACTGCCCCTGATCTCCAACTTGTATGCTCAAAGGTGAATACACAGAAGTGATTTGCAATGGAATCTTCTCTGTGTTATATAGGAGAAATTACTTAATGACATGAAACTCATGCTAGAACGCAACTCACATGCAACCTGTTATCTTTTGTTCACTCCATTTTGTTTTTCCATGTAATAATTAATTATCTCTCCAATAATTAATTACACCCGCAATAATTAATTATCCCTGCAATAATTAATTATCTTTTTATACTACCACTTTAGTTTGACATGAAACTTTTCTAAAGGGTTGACATCAATGAAAACCAATCTCAATAATTGATTATCACTGCAATAATTAATTATCCTTGTGATAATTAATTAATCCTTTTCGATAATTAATTAATCTTTCAACACCATGTTCACTGGTAATGAAGCGGATGGCGCTAAAGATCATATGAGTGAATTTTGGGCCTTATTTCAATGTCACCCTATCAGTGATGATGCTAAAGATATGGGAATGAAATTTGTGTCTTCCAATCTTCAGGACAATTCTAGAAGATGGTACAATTGTCTCCCTAAAGCCAGCATCACATCTATGGATTAATTAGAAGAAATATTTATTGAAATATGGAGTGTCAAAGAGCATATTCACTTGTTTCTAGATAGACTCTATGGAATAGAAAATATTGAGAACAATACCATTGGGGACTTCCATACCAAGTTCTATAGGTTATTACAACAAATCCCTAGAAACTCTCGCCCTGGAAAGGAATTTCTCCTCTTCCTCTATACCAGGGCATTTTTAGGGAAATTAGGATTCCTCCTCGATAAAATGGGTCCGAGGACAATCCAAAAATCCCATGACATGGCTATAAAAATTGAGGCCAATATCTCCTCATCCAAGGAAGAACCATTCTTTGCTCCATAAGTCAGTATTGACGATGGTGAGGTTACCCAGGATATTGGTAGTGCCCTGAAAAAACTACAACAAAATGTTGAGGATGAAGAATTCATTGACGAAATTTTTTTGAAGGAGAGCTTTGTGATGAGGACCTCCAATCCCACAAGGAGGAGAAAGAATTTACTCATGATTTTACTAAAGATAATGAAGACCTGGTTGAAGAATGAGAGTCCGAAGATGTCAATTATGAGGATGAAGAATTGATGTGTTCCCCTCCTTCCGATGAAGCTATACAAGATGTTATTCCCCCTACACAATAATAAAATAATGAGATTGATAATTTTCCTTTTTAGGTTTTTGATGATGCCCTATTCTATGACTCATAAAGTGAAGAAGTAAAGGAATCCTTAGGTGAGCTAAACCCTTCATGTTGTAATGAGGTTCATGATATGATTGATGAGTTTATATATATATCGAGAGACATAGATGGGATGTGATTGGTCATGATGGGGATCTCATTTACGACATTGAGGGTCATTTCCAATCATTTCCTTCACAACTATCATGCGATATTTCTATTGATTCTGACATTTGGCAACAAAGAAATGACATGATTACATATGAATTCCAAACACCCAAGGATGACTTGATGTGTTTTTATCACAATGAATTATGGTCATACCTTGAGGAGTTTGATGAATATTCTCTCAAGCACTCGGATATAGTCTATGAAGAAGAGTTTCAACCACCACTGTGCTCGGTCTTTGACAAGGGTAAGGACATGGTTTTCCTAACACAAGATGCTTGTGATGAGGTTTTCCAGCCTCCCTCATTTATTCCTTCATCTCACAATGTCACTAAGGA
Organism: Picea mariana; assembly: GCA_032191745.1. Classification (NCBI taxonomy): domain Eukaryota; kingdom Viridiplantae; phylum Streptophyta; class Pinopsida; order Pinales; family Pinaceae; genus Picea; species Picea mariana. The sequence continues at coordinate 80,170 of JASDQU010104010.1, read as the reverse complement.
TGCATTTGGGAGACATGCTTCTTATATCAAGTTTTCTTTAGGACAAAGCCTCTTCTTAGAATTTAAGGGAAGGTTGAATGCCTCAAGAAGAAGTCTATTATCTTAGTCTTTCCACTTTCCCCTAAGAAGTTGGCAGTCATCCTCTAGATTCTTGTTAGTCCCTTCTCAGATATCAGAGAGTGATGAGGTCCAAGGTAGTCAATCTTCATACTCTTTGATTCAACCTCTTGAGCCTTATACCTTTCATGCCTCTTTTCAGAGAAGGATCAAGCAATTTTCTAAGATTATGACTTGGCATGATTTTGTCCTTCCCTCCTGCCTCCATGAGTTAGATCTTACAATTACTTATGATATGATGCATGTTCTAAACCATGATATTTTTGTGCTTAACTTGTTATTGTTTTTGTTTATGATGAATCATAGAGGCATGCATTATGATATATGGCTAGGATGGTTCCACTAGTTATGTGATTATACCTAGCCTTCAACTAACATCCATTGTATATACCATGCATATCATGTTAGTATAGATTTAGCTGCATTTTCATTCCATTTGTATATATTATATGCTCATTATTATATTTTATATTAGAGATACTTTCTTTTCATTTTTATTTTATAATATATGGACAAAGGGTGGTATCACCACCCTAGATACACTACTATTTTTGTTTGATTTTTAGAAGGCATGGGTCATACAAGAGATATTGAGATTCTCATGTTCTCTAGAACATGTCCCCAAGTAGGAGCCATATGTTACCCCAAAACTAGGAGTAACTAAGGAGATCATGTCTCAAGGCCCACAGGTAGCAAACATTGAGTGCCAAGAGTTGGATGGGAAAAACATATCCCCAAGGGGCCCTTATTTTCATTGATGCATTCTACACATCACCAGCAACAAAGTCCACCACACTGGCCTAGTCCCAAAATGCAATGGGTATTTTGTTGGACAGATTGTCATTGATGGAAACAGTCTTTGATGTTAACAAGAATATCAGTCAACAACATTAACCATTGGATCAAAGAGGAGTGACATGGACCATTAGATCCAAATATAAAAAGGAGGAGCGATGTGGGTCGTCAATCTAACAAGAATGAAACATTAGATACTGGGAAATCAAAGGTCAAAGGAAAGAGGTGCTTTAACCTTTGAAGTAGCGAACACTGAAATCTTGACAACCGTCTGATTGTATTGGCAAATATCATGCGCGAATTGTCCGATCTACTTTGGAGAAATATAAATTAGGAATTTCCAAGTGTCAAGAGGCACAAAGTCCCGAAAGGAGAAAACCCAAAAACCTGTCAGTCGTCTGATTAAATCTGATACCCATCAGTCGTAGGATCGTGTTCGAGTGGAAGGACAATTGGCGAAGTGTCAACATTTCACTGACTGAAAAGTCAAAGAAATAAGGTTCTCTAACATTTGAAATCGTGATAGGTGAACTTTCGATAATATCTATACCATTGGATTAAAGAATATTGTGGACCATTGATCCAGAGTATCGAAAATCGAGAATCAAAAGTTCGAAAGAGAGAACTCTTCCAAATCCCCGATACACAAAACTGCCATAAGATATAGGCCGTCAGATCATGTTAAAATGGAAGGAAAATATAAGAGAGGTAAAGGGGTGTGAGCTCAAGATGTTTGAATACCCGTCATCCATCAGATCAAACTCGTGTTCCTGTCAAACCGTTGGATCCAGAGGAATATGCACGAGACAAGTTCCAAAATAATCAGAACTGTATGTTGTAAAGGAGGTGAGCCTTTAGTCATAACTTGAGGTCACATGTGAAATGAGCCTTGGAAGAGGAGTCATCACCCTTAGCTTGAATTTCGGAGATCGGAGATTGACCACAACAACAATGAAAAGAGTTGTTTCAAAACCTAGAAAGTCGAGCCTCTGAAATCAAGGAAGCAAGACATGTTAACAGACCACGTCAACAGAGCATGCCATATATGACACATGGAATGGTTAGAGAAGGACACATGTCAGGATGAATCATCATTTCTTGTATGTGTAAACTACAAATATGATTGACACGTGGCAGCTATCGACACATGCCAAGTCATCATGTGACATCAACTCATTTACATCATGTCGGGAGTTTCTACTTCGAGATTTCTACATAGAAAGAAAATACTCTAACATCCAGAAGTCCTGAATGATGAAATGGTGAAGGATCAAAGGGCCGAAATGATGAAAGGTTGAATGGTCGAAGTTGCAAAAAGTCAAAATGTCAAAGTCGTAAAATCCAAAATGATGAAGGGCCGAAAGGTCAATGTCGCAAAGGCTAAAATGCCGAAGGGCCTAAGGGCTGAAGTCTCGAAGGATAAATTTATGAACTAGACATGAGTCGTCCAATATGAAGATCACATCAGGAGAATTCTCAACCGTCGATCTAACACAGTGGAAGGATAGGATAAGTAAGGTAAAGAGGCTGTAAGTTCAAAGTGTCGAAACTCCATCAGTCGTCGGATCATCGAGGCCAAGGACCGTTGATATTTCATGAAGCATTTCAGAGTCTCATGAGTTTCGAGAAAGGGAAATCATATTAGGATTTCACAATATGTGAAATTGCGATGCACTCCTCTGGCTTGGCCCCTGGTCACCACTGATGGTCATGAGAATAGATGAAGGAGCTAGCCAAGTTAAGCTCCTTTTCATAAATCGCAAGTCGGGAAAAATGAAGTGACTCACAGTTGACCACTCCATAGGTGAAATTTCGATAGTTGTCCATCTTAGTGGGTGATTGAATCATGACCATTGATTCTAATAAAGTGCTCAAAGCATGAGTTTGGTCTAAACTTCTTAAATCATGAGGTCACCACCAATGGTCATATGGTAAGCAATTTAAATGGCAGATTGTGATGTGTCACTAAAGTTTGATAAGCCCGTGGTTCTACGCCATTGTTCATATGCTATAATCATTTTACTATACATATTTATAGTTGGTAAATCCTATGTTCTTATGGAATGGTCATATGTAATGGCTTGAAGGAAGCGCCTCCATAGAATCTGGTCTCTGTGAAATAAATAGAAATTCTAGATCGAGTATAATGGAGTAAATTGATCCATGACTGTGATCAATTTATGAAAGAGTATTCATGCTAATAATGAATAAAGAAAATGTAATTAAGGTTAATTAAGTGAAGAGGTGCGATGGTTGAAATGAAGGGACACAGAGGTGTCACACTTACACCGCTTGAAGGTTATATAACCATGGATCAGTACGAGAATTAATGTGTCTCTGGAGTCTGAATTAGAAATAAATATTATTCAGAGAAGCAGAGAAAGATGTAGTGAAGCAGTGGTCTCTCCAGCCCAGAAAAGAACATCATAAGATGAAGAAGATTCTAGAAATAAAAGATAAATAACTATGTATTAAGGGTGGTTGGGTGGTGCAAGGGTAGGTTGGTTCTTGCAGAGGGAGTTGGTGCTTCCTTGTCAGTTGTAGCTGACTAAACAGGGGGTTGTAGCCTCCTACCGGCTGGTGCTGGTAAACCAGAGTGCAGGTGCATCCTAATCAGTTGGTGTTGATCAAAGAGGGAGTTCATCTTCCTTCTATGTAACATGTAAAACAAATTTTGCAGTTAATAGAAAAGAGTATGTGGTTTTCCCATTTGGGTTCCACAATAAAATACTTTGTTAAAATTTAGTTTGCATTAATAAATGAAAAATTGATATAAATGTTGGGTCACTGATTCACCCCCCCTCTCAGTGACAGGATCTGATACTTCAATTGGTATCAGAGGGGGTTCCTTCAGCAATAGTCTAACAAACTTGAAGATATATCTTGAAGATGGTTCAACAAGAAGGAATGTCTAACAACAAAGCACCATTGTTCAATGGAGAAGGCTATGCTCTATGGAAAATAAGAATGAGAAACTTCTTGTTGGCGATTGGTTTTGATATCTGGCAATCTGTTGTACAGGGGTGATTTTAAGGATGGGAATTTGTTTCAAAATGTAGAAACCTTGGCAAATCTTAATAATCCTTCATATTCCAACTATAAATGTTTGGCGATATTTTTGTAAAAATATTCAAATTTATAAGGATTTTATATATTTTTTATAAAATTTTGGCGATTTTTAAGGTGAAATAATTTTATCCTATAGAATTTGGGCAAATAATTTTTAAAATGGCGAATCTCATTTTTGGAAAAACCATGGAAAATTAGCCCATGAGCGAAATTTAGCCCCTAAAATCATCTATGTTGTTGTATATGGTTAGATTGCATCGACTACTCCACCTAAAGACTCTAGAGGAAAGAAAATATGCAATGATAACTCAAGAGCAATTAATGGAATTCTAGCTGGGTTGACTGATTTTATATGTGTGAAAGTTATGCATTGCAAATTGACCAAAGAAATATGGGACAAATTGAAGGTTGTATATGAAGGAGATGACAAATTCAAAGAAGCCAAACTACAGAACTACAAAACTCAATTTGAAAATCTGAAAATGAAAGAAGAAGAAAATATCGTTGAGTACTTTCATAGGGTAGATGAAGTGGTCAACTCAATTAAAGTGGCAGGAGAAGAAGTCACAGATAAACCTATTGTGAAAATATACTAAGATATTTACCTACGAGATATGATACAAAGATTTCTTCAGTAGAATATAGATCCGATCTAGACACACTCACAATTGATCAGCTCCATGGAATCTTCATAGCATATGAAATGAGAACATGGCATGATAAATCAGCAAAAGTTGAAACAACCTTCAAATCATCCAGGACAAAGACAAATCAGAAGAAAAATCCTCAATCTAATCATCACGAAGAATCTGATTTGGAAGAAGCCAACTTCATTAGAAAACTTCATAAAGGATCAGGGAAGTACAAAGGCAAGCTTCCTTTCAAATGTTTTAATTGTGGAAAAATTGGTCATTTTGCATCCAAGTGTCCCTATCCCAAGGAGGACCCTGAAGAGGAAGAAAACAAAAGAATTCAATATAAGAAAAAGGAAAATCCCAACTACAAGAAAAAGTTTTACAGAGGGAAAATAACTTTTATTTAAAAGAAGAAAACAATAGTTCGTCCAAGGGAAATGATAACAATGAATCTGACGATGATGAAGTCCTTTTCTTAGGTATTGAAGAATCTAATAAGACAGAAAAAATCAAACATGAGAAAGAGTTAGAAGATGAAGCAGAAGTTAATATGGAGGAAGAACTTCTCAGTGCTTTGGATGAATTAAGAAAATACAAAACCAGATATAGACACATGAAAGATCTTGTAGTTGAACAAAAAGAAAAATATGAAAAAAAAAGAAAAAGAAATGGAGAAACTCATGAGCAACATGAGAAAACAAATCTTAGAAGAAAATAAGATCGAAGAAAGTCTAGAAAAATATCTTAAAGAAAAACAGATAACTTGTGAGAAAATGGAAGAAGAAATAGCTCATCTAAAAAGAGAACTAAATAAAAAAGTCATTCAAACAAAATCTGAAAATAGCTCCAAAATACAGATAAGATTATTACCTCGCAAAGAGATTCAAATAATAAAAAGGGAATAGCTTACCCTCAAAATGAAAGTCATGGTAACTCAAAATCTTATGCAGATTCTCTCCTCAGCTCATTCAAGAAGAAAAATGAAGAAAAGATAAGTAATGATTAGAGCTCCATAAGATTACTTCCATCCATCAAGAAGGAAGACAAAATGATACCAAAGAAGTTTGATCAAAACAGGTATCCTTACATTTTTCCCGGTTATTGTTTTGCATGTTCTAATTTTGGACACAAATCTATAAATTGAAGAGCATATAGAAAGAAAAATCTGAAGCTTAAGAACTACATCCGTAAAGATAAACAAGTAGCAAAACCAGTTAGGGATAGAAACTATAATCCCTTTGCACCCTTACAAGAAGGGGAATTACAATGCTTCAGATGTCATAACCATGGAAATAAGGCCATAAATTGTAGGCTAATGGAAGTCTCAGAACAACCAAAGTTCTTTAGAGAACAAAAGAAACTCTGGAAAGAAAAAACACCTAAAAAGGAATGTCTTATAGCCCTAAAGGCTCAAGATAAAAGGGACCTCTGGTATGTTGACAGTGGGTGCTCAAAACATATGACAGGTAACAAGGAAAAGTTTTTAGACTTTAAGAAACAAAAAGTTAAAGTTCATTTGGTGATAATGCTTCAACTAACATACTTGGAAAAGGAACTGTAAGTCTAGGAAAAGACAAAGCCATAAATGTGCTACTTGTCGATAAGTTGAAACCTAGTTTGTTAAGTGTCACTCAAACCTGTGATCAAGGGTATTTATGCATCTTTGATTCTCAAAAGTGTGATATTAGGAGAGAAGACATAGGAAAATTAGTTGGTACTGCTCCTAGAACTCCTGAAAATGTATATATACTAAATGCTAAATTAAAAGAGGAATGTCATATAAACTCAGTAGATGAAAGTTGGCTATGGAATAGGAGGCTGGGGCATATTAACTTTGACAATATTGTGAAATTCAACAACCTTGGTGTAGTAAGAAACCTTCCAAAAATCATAAAACCCTCAAATGCTATGTGTAGACATTGTCAACTAGGGAAGAAAACTAGAATAAGGTTCAAATCAAAAGAATACACAACCTCTAAACCTTTAGAGCTTGTTCACACTGACTTATGTGGACCTACGAGAACTAGGAGTTTTCAAGGAGAGTCTTACTTTATGTTTTTCATTGATGACTTTACTAGAATGAGTTGGATGTGTTTTCTCAAAGAAAAATTAGAAGCTCTCAACAAATTCAAAGCCTTTAAAACCCTTGTTGAAAATTAAAGGGAGACAAAAATCAAATGTCTTAGATCAGAAAATGGTGGTGAATTCATATCAAAAGAGTTTGATGTCTTCTATGAGACTCATGGAATAAAAAGACAATTCTCTGCTGCTAGAACACCTCAACAAAACGGGATTGCTGAAAGAAACAACATAACAGTTCAGGAGGCTGCAAGGACTATGCTCAATGAAGCAAAATTGTTAGATGGATATTGGAGGGAAGATGTAAGCACAACGGTATACATATTGAATAGAGGGAAGCTTAGGGTAATAGTGAAAAAACTCCTTATTAACTATGGTTTGGAAGAGATCCATCGGTGAAATACTTCAAAGTCTTTGAAAGTAAATGCTACATCAAAAGACTAGATGAGAGTCTTGGAAAATTTGATGCCAGATCTGATGAAGGTATTTTTCTTGGATATGCTTCAAACAAAAAGGCATATAGATGCTACAATATTAGATCACATAAGATTTTTGAAAGTGAAGATGTCAAGGTAGATGATCTAAAAACAATAAGGATTAAAAATCAAGAGACCATATCTACAAATAGAGATGAAGATGATGATGAGACATTCGACACGCAACTAAAAGAAGTAGAAGAGAATGAAAAACAAAGGGAAGAAGATGATATGGATACTAGTTAAAGTGAAGAAGATAGTGAAGATGGAGAGATAAGAGAAGAATTCCCAAGAAGAGATACAAAGACACCTTCAAGGATTACTCAAAGGAATCATCCTGAAGAATTGATTATTGGAGATATGAATGATGGAGTGCAAACAAGAAGACAACTTCTATATCAAACATAAATTGCACTTATGTCACATATTGAGCTAAGTTCAATCAAGGAGGCTTGTAAATATGAGAACTGGGTTAAAGCTATGAATGAAGAATTGGATCAAATTGAAAGAAATAAAACATGGGAACTAGTTCCTAGACCAAAAGATAAAAATGTTATTGGAACTAAATGGGTATATAAAAATAAAATGAATGAAGATGGGAAATTAATCAGAAACAAGGCCATATTAGTATGTAAGGGGTATGCTCAATTTGAAGGAGTAGATTATGAAGAAACATTTTCACCTATGGCTAGATTAGAGGCAATCAAGATGTTCTTAGCTTTCTCCAGCTACAAAAAATTTAAAGTGTACCAAATGGATGTCAAATTAGCATTTCTCAATGGAAATTTAGAAGAGGAAGTTTACATTGAGAAACCAGAAGGGTTCCAAATAACCAATAAAATAGATCATGTTTGTAAATTAAAGAAGGCACTCTATGGGCTAAAACAAGCACTTAGAGCATTGTATGCAAGGTTAGATTCTTTCTTACAAAAACAGGGCCTAAAAAGGGGATCAACAGACAACAACCTTTATTGTAAACTTGATGGAAATAACATGATCATTGTGGAAGTGTATGTTGAGGATATAATATTTGGTAGTGATGATGAAAGAATGAGTAAGGATTTTTCTAGGATGATGCAACAGGAATTTGAAATGTCTCTGCTTGGGGAACTGAAATTCTTCCTTGGATTGTAGATAATACAGTCCAAAAGTGGAGTCTTTATTCATCAGTCCAAGTATATTAAAGACATGCTTAAAAGATTTCAATTAGAGGATTGCAAACCTGTCAGTACACTGATCATAGTTGGATGAAAATTAAGCAAGGATGATGAATCTAAAATTGTAGATCCTAAACACTACATATCAATGATTGGTAGTTTTATCTATGTAGCAGCTTCGAGACCTAATGTCAAGCAATTTGTTGGAATGGTGGCTAGATTCCAAGTAGAACCAAAGGAAGGTCATGTTCAAGTTGTAAAAATAATCTTTAGATATTTAAAAGGAACCATAGATCCGGGTTTGTGGTACCCTAGTAAAGGACTCATTCACATTAAAAGAATATTCATATGTTGATTAGGTAGGAAGCATAGATGATAGAAAAATTACGAGTGGTGGAGCATTCTTTTTGGGAGAATCATTGGTTTCTTACATAATAAAGAAACAGTCTTCAATTTCTTTGTCATGCACTAAAGCTGAGTATATTGCAGCAACAGAATGTTGCACACAAGTGGAATGGATGAAATGAACTCTACAAGATATCAAAATAGTATTTGAAGAACCCACCATTATCCACTGTGATAATACAAGCACGATAAGTCTTTCCAAGAACCCTGTTCAACACTCAAAATCGAAACACATCCCCATAAAATCACATTATCTGAGAGACTAGGCTGAAAACAAGAACATTAAATTGGAATATGTTCCAACACAAGAACAAGTGGTAGATATTTTTACAAAACCCTTAAACAAAGATGTATTTGAATATCTCAGGCAAAAATTGGGAGTAATTATTCTTCTTACTTAAAATCTCTCAAGAATCTAATGTATAAGTGGGCACCTATCCAGGGGGATATAGAAACCAACATTATAAAGAGTTACTCAATTATGACTATTAAACCTCAAAATTACTCACTTCAATAGTGTCGCATTTGTCATCATTACAAGTGTTGTACGTGCCACATCTTGACCACCAGTGTTGCAAGTGTCACAAACATCATACTGCCATATTTCCTATGTCATGCCTCTAACGAAATTATAAGGACACTTAAGACACCTCAAAGAATATTTTTGAAGAAGAGAAATCAGTTGACAAATAGTACAAGCCTTTGGCCACTGAAAGAACCACTAAAAAATGGATTTTGGAGAGGAGCGCTCCCCTACCCACTGTCAGGGAGTGCTAGCATTCCATGGGCCTCTTTGGGGGAGTGTTTGAGTGCTCTGTGCACCCTTTTGGGGGAGCGCTACCTTTTCTGAGTGAATTTGTGGTTTGTTGGAGGAAATCAGGGGACAATCCCCTCAATATCTGAAGCTAGTTGAGTTCAAATCTTGGATCAAGGCATGATCTTAGGGAGGATCCTCAATTGAAGGAGAGGAATCCTCAAATTATCCCAAATATATCTCAAGTGGTTGGGCCCCTCCAAGGTTATATAAGGAGGCCTTCTCATGGTGAAAGGTACATGAAAAAGATTGGAAGTATGAAACCTATGATATCATAGGCAACATACAGAAAACAATGGAGACTAGAGATTGATACCAAACATATGATCCTATAAGTGGTATGTCATTAAAGCAATCAGTGTATATTACTTGAGAAAAGGGGTTGGACAAGGAGAACTGGAAGAAGTTGTTTCACCTTCATCAAAGGATTGTAAGTACTTTTACTTGTTCTCATCAATATATCAATGCTTGGCATGTTTCTTTCAAACTTATGTTTGTTCCATATAAGTTTGTTTGTTGTAGATGGATCTATATTTGATCTAATCTCAGTATATTAGAAAGTCCATTGTATCTTCGTTTGTTCTACAGGATCTATCAGGGAGCTCGGGATTGAAGCTCAGCCTAGACTTTGCAGGGACAAACATCGTTGATAAGGTACATATCTTTCTTCTTCTCCTTCACATATTAGCTTGATTAGACCTAAAAGTATGTCAGTGTCCATTTTAAGCACCTTTTTGTCTTGGCCTTAGGAGTCTAGAGACCATGAGGGAATCCACTTGTCCATGTGGGGATTCACCTGTAAAGGGGGAGAGTAACTTCAAAGGATAGAAGCATCACCATAGGGGGAGATTGTGTATGAATTTTTTGTATGTTTCCCTCAATGACAAAGGGGGAGATTGTTGGGCAGATTGTCATTGATGGGAATAGTCTTTGATTTCAACAAGAATATTAGTCAGCAACGTTAACCGTTGGATCAAAGAGGAGTGACATTGACCGTTAGATCCAAAGATAAAAAGGAGGAGCGACGTGGGTCGTCGATCCAACAAGAATGAAACATCAGATACCAAGAAATCAAAGGTCAAAGGAAATAAGTGCTTTAACCTCTGAAGTAGTGAACGTCAAAATCCCGACAATTGTTCAATTGTATTGGAAAAGATCATGCGCGAATCGTCCGATCTACTTTAGAGAAATCTAAATTGGGAATTTCTAAGTGTCAATAGTCATGAAGTCCTGAAAGAAGAAAACCTAAAAACCCATCAACCGTCTGATTAAATCTGATACCCGTCAGCTATGGGATTGTGTTCAAGTGGAAGGACACTTGGAGAAGTGTCATCATTTCGCTGACTTAAAAGTCAAAGAAATAAGGTGCTCTAACCTTTGAACTCGCGATAGGTGAACTCCTGATAAGATATAGACCATTGGATTAAATGATATTGGGGATCATTGATCCAGAGTATCAGAAATCGAGAATCGAATGTTTGAAAGAGAGAACTCTTCCAAATCCCCGATACGCAAAATTGCGATAAGATCTAGGCTGTCAGATCATGTTAAAATGGAAGGACATGATAAGAGAGGTAAAGGGGTGTAAGCTCAGGATGTTTGAATACCTGTCAGTCGTCGGATCAAACTCATGTTCCTGTCAAACCATTGGATCTAGAGGAATATGCACGAGACAAGTTCTGAAATAATCAGAACCATCCATTGTCAAGGAGGTGAGCCTTTGGTCATAACTTGAGGTCACATGTAAAATGAGCCTTGGAAGAGGATTCAACACCCTTAGCTTGAATTTCAGAGATTAGAGATTGGCCACAACAGCAGCGATGAGAGTTGTTTCAAAACCCCAAAAGATGAACCTCTGAAATCAAGGAAGCAAGACACGTTGACAGACCACGTCAGCAAAGAAAGTCATATATGACATGTGGAATGGTCAGAAAAGGAAAGATGTCAGGCTAAATCAACATTTCTGGTACGTGTAAACCACAAATATGATTGACATGTTGCAGTTATCAACACATGCCAAGTCATCATGTGACGTCAGCTGGTTTACGTCACATTTGGAGTTTCTACTTCGGGAGTTCTGCATAGAAAGCAAATACTCTAATATCTAGAAGTCCCGAATGTTGAAATGTTGAAGGACTAAAGGGCCGGAATGACTAAAGGTTGAATGGCCAAAGTTACGAAAAGATGAAATGTCGAAGTCACAAAATCTGAAAGGTTGAAAGGCCGAAAGGCCAAAGTCCCGAAGGCCGAAATGCAGAAGTGCCAAAGGGCCTAAGGGATGAAGTCCCGAAGGACGAATTTCTGAACTAGACATGAGTCATCTGATCTGAAGATCACATCAGGAGAATTCTCAACCGTCGATCTAAAACAGTGGAAGGATAGGATAAGTAAGGTAAAGGGGCTGTAATTTCAAAGTGTCAAAACTTCGTCAGTAGTCGGATCACCGAGGCCAAGGACTGTTGATCTATCATGAAGCATTTCAGAGTCTCACGAGTTTCAATCAAGAAAAATCATATCAGTATTTTGCAATATGAGAAACAATGACTCACTCCTCTAGCTTAGCCCCTGGGCACCACCAATGGTCATGAGAATAGAGGAAGGATCTAGCCAAGTTAAGCTCCTTTTCGGAGATCTCAAGTCGTGAAAAATGAAGTGACTTACAATCTATCACTCCATAGGTGAAATCCTGATAGCCATCCATCTCAGTGGGTGATTGAATAATAACCATTGATTCTAATAAAGCGCTCAAAGAATGAGTTTGGTCTAAATTTCTTAAAGCGTGAGGTCACCACCGATGATCATATGGTAAGCGATTTAAATGGAAGATTGTGATATGTCACTAACGTTTGATAAGCACGTGGTTCTACTCCATTGGTCATATGCTATACGCATTTTACTATACATCGCTATAGTTAGTAAAGCCCGTGGTCTTATGGCACGGTCATATGTAATGGCTTGAAGGAAGTGCCTCCGTAGAATCTGGTCTCTGTGAAATAAACAAAGATTCTAGATCAAGTATAAGGGAGTAAATTGATCCATGACTGTGACCAATTTATGAAAGAGTCTTCACACTAATAATGAATAAAGAAACTGTAATTAAGGTTAATTAAGTGAATAGGTGTGATGGTTTAAACGAAGGGACACAGAGGTGTCACACTCACACCGCTTGAAGGTTATATAACCATGGATCAGTACGAGAATATGTGTCTCTGGAGTCTAAATTAGAAAGAGATATTACTCATAGAAGAAAAGAAAGATGTAGTGAAGAAGTGGTCTCTACAGCCTAGAAAATAAGATCATAAGCTGAAGTAGATCATAGAAAAAAAATCTAAATAACTATGTATTAAGCATGGTTGGGTGGTGCAAGGGTAGGTTGGTGCTTGCAGAGGGATTTGTTGCTTCCTTGTTAGATGTAGTTGACTAAACAGGGGGTTGTAGCCTCCTACCAATTGGTGCTAGTAAACCAGGGTGTGGGTGCATCCTGATCAGTTGGTGTTGATCAAAGAGGGAGTTCATCTTCCTTCTATGTAACATGTAAAACAAATTTTGCAGTTAATAGAAAAGAGTATGTGGTTTTCCCATTTGGGTTCCACAATAAAATACGGTGTTAAAATTCTGTTTGCATTAATAAATGAAAAATTGATATAACTGTTGTGTCATTGATTCACCCCTCCCCCCTCTCAGTGACAGGATCCGATCCTTCATATTTCTCCATGAGGTAATGAGTTCAAGTATCATGTTAAGTATCACTCTGATATTTGAATCATTTGAATATGTTGGAAACCATCTCTCTTTATTTCAGGACATTTACTTGGAATTTATGTTTTTTTTCTTATTTAGACTTGGAGGGTGTCATTGTATCCTAATAAGTTGGTTACCCTTAGGAATAGGTTGCTACTGGGATGTTCCTTGAAGAGTCATCATCCATTCCCGATCATACTTGTCACTTTCCATACTTCAATCCCTCCATCTCCCAACCTTTTGGGATTTTTGGGTAAACTGAAACAAGAAGGGATTTGTACCTTATTTCATGGTAAGAAGGGGCTAAAGGCCCAGAGGGTAAAATTATTTGGAAAAATATAAAATCCAATCATTAAACCTTAGATATGATTTTCCCAGGATTCCCAGAGAAAACAATGAAACACATCTCTATAAGAAATTGGGAACCTACAAACCAAATGATAGTGGATACTTAAGGGGTTAGCTGGAGAATGAGATATCTCATCACGAGCCAACCTATCATGATCATGGGTATTCATCGGTATGAAATTACCATCATCTGTTCACCAAACCAAGTTAGTGGTTTTTAGTTACATGACTGGGGAAAAGGGGGTCTCATCATGAGCCAACCTTCTCATTTATGTGAGGTATTTGTGAATGAAACTATCGATATATGGACACCAAGCTAGGATAGTGGCCTCCAACTTGTTCCCTGAAGCATGAAATAAATATAAATAATATCTAGGAAGAAATAATGGAAAATAAATGGGCTTGGAAAAATGGTGCATCGTGGACAAAGGGAATCTCACCCTCTACAAAGGAACTCATAGATAAGACAATACAAACCCTTGTATGTGATGAACCCATGCCCATAAGTTCACCCCACACCATCCCACATGCACACATGACTAGGATAGGTTCCACTTAGGAAAAACCATGGACCAAAGGAGTGGTTGACCCAATAGGGCACCTTGAGACCCCTACCACACCTAAATTTGATAAATTGTATAACTCCCTTGAGCGTTTGTTTGGTTTGAAAATGGGGGTTTGATGCACATGTTTAGGTGGTTTGATTATTATATGTGGCTTACTTGTTATGATATTTGTGACTCATGAACCCCTGGAGGGCGTACCTATTTTTATTTGCAGGACCTTTCCTGGTGGAAACATATTCTTGAGGATATGATCAATTCAAACCTTCATGAGGGCTTAAATCCCAAGGATGGATGCAGATACCCCATGCTTGGGGAAAGACAGTGACGACCAGTTTGCATAGTAAAGGAAGAGGTTGTTTCCTTTGGAGGTACCCTAATAGGCCTAGATGACAATGGGACACCATTCCCCACCTGGACATTAGCTTTGGAGACCTTAGAAATCACCCTAGTAGCCCCATGATATCACCCAGGGCTAGGGTTTGACATTGAGAGATGTTGGGCATCAGGTTTTACACGTGTGGCATGGAGGAGGGCCTTTGGAGGCTAGGCATTTTGCTATATGACCTCACTGTCTCATGGAGGAGGCCTAATTTCACCCTAGGAAGGATGATGTCACACTCTTTAGGGTTAAATTTTTGAAAATCCATTTAATTTGAATTTTAAGATAAAATTGACATGTAGGCTCTGTTTTGTGAAAATACACAACTTTTAGGTAAATAGGCCAGGATTTCCCATATAAATGTGGTTGGCTTATTTCATTTTTTGATCATAACTCATCACAAAACACTTGTGGACTGAACTTTTCTCCCTCTTAAAGGCCTATTGGCTGAAATTACTAAGGAACATCTCTCGGGGAAGCTTTATGGTGATGTATCTTGGCATTTTTCATGGTCGAATGGTCTTCAACTAGGGTTTGAATTGATTATTCTTGGTGAAGTAAGTATAAAATCTGCATTTTTAATCATGTAATGCATGTTTTTGGTAAATTTTACTTATTTGATGTTGAAGATTAGGAAATTGCTTTTCTAAACCCTAGGTGAGAAACATAAGTTCTTATTTCTCCCTATAACTTTTCTACTAGCTTAAATTGTCAATTATACATTGTTTAGAAGTGATTACTAGAGCCCTAAAGTGCTATCTCTTTACTAACTTGAACTCTAATTACTAAATATATTTCAAAATCCTAAGGAAGGAAGGGGCGCTAGGGCCTAGAAGTGCATACTCTCTAACAAAACCCATTATGAAGACTTAGATGCTTTAGGCCTTGAAGTTCCAACACCTCTTGCATCTACCTCTTTCCTTGGAAAAGTATTGTCATTGCTTTATTTCCCAAGTGATATTGTTGCTATCATTGAATCCATAATCCCTAAAAAGGCACTAGTCCACTTGCTTAGTGAACGGTTAATGAAACAAACACTCAAACTTCAATCCCTCAAGATTTTACTAACAAATACTGAAACTAACTCAACATAAAACACTAACTTACTGGTTTCTATTATAAAAAAATTCTACAACCATATAAAAGAAACAAATTCTCTGCATAATTCATATTATTTTCTAGCTAATCACCTCAAAAATTGCTTGTGACAAATCAATATCATTCTAAGTAATAAATGCTATATTTTCATTGTATTTTCAAGAACCTTTTAGGAATTTTCTTGTAGTTGTTACAAAATATCTATTGTTGTTGTAGACTTTCATTTTGCTGCAATTTTATATCATCTAGCATAAATTTACTTGGTTTACTATCCTCTGAAGATTTACTATCATTTTTGTACTTGAAACTGCCATATATTTTCTCTTTTGTTTTGTATCAGGTAGGTACATTTCGATATCTTCATTTGCTTCATCCCTATTGGATATAACTTGTGACACATTATAATTTGAGTGACTAGTGAGAGGGGGGTATTTTTATCCTATCCTTAGCTTACCCAGCCCTTTAGGTCACCAAGGATGCCTCCCTTGGGGTAGATCTCCTTCTACTCCTAAAACATGGGGATCTCCTATTGAGGTGACAATTATAGGAAAACATAGTGTTACACAAATATTATTCACTTGGTTTTGGATTTGGGAAAGTACAGACTACACGATAATAATACATACTATAATTAATGTTGAAATTTACCTTGGGATCCATCTCACCTTCTTGTCTTGGAAAGTGTGCTCTCATTGTTGCAAACAATTTTCTCTCTTCTTCTACAAGCTCTTCCCTCAAAATGTCTCATTATATGTGCCTCTTCACCTTTCAATCCTCCTTTTATATACTCATTAATGAATAAAATCCCTAACCCTAGATCTCAATTACCAATATTAGATCTTGCCTCTCATGATCTAACGATCATGACTTAATCTCTTGTTGAGATCACTTAAATCACTTAAGACTACAAACATAATAAAAGTCACTTGTATTCGTCAAATAATAAAAACATCCCACTTAACTTTATAAAATCACTTTATAAACTCAAGACATTAGAGAGAGAACTTGCTCAGCCACTTTTGCATGTTAAGTGCCACCAATGCAAAAGTACCCCCGAGCTACCAAAAACTAACAAATTCTTCTAAATTTCTAACCAGATTTTTGTAGAAATTTCAGACCCCAACCCGGTTTCAAGTCTCAATGAGACACATAGTTTACTGCCCAACCCACATTGCAAATTAGTTAACAGAAAATTAAATGTTCATGAACAAAAAACACATGAAGTTTGCTACTGCAAAAACTCATAAATAAACACACCCAGAAAAATTATACTAAGATATTTTCGGTCTAACTTAGACCCTGGAAAAACCACGAGGGGAAAACCAGTGAGAGAGGGGATTTTTATTATTTTGAGCTGAGAGAAATAATGTCTTTTACAACAGTGAAATTATCAGCAAATAACAAAAACTTATCGCAAGTATGTGTCCAACAATCTTCCTTGAAAACAATGCCAAACTATCTTGAAATTCTTGCCCACAAAACATAAATGTACAACCCTCAAATTGTGTTCCTTCTTGTTGTACGGAATTGTTGATGCTTGAATCCGTTAGGAATAAAACAACAACCCCACAAGGATGTAAATCCCCCTGCGTTTTTATAGAGGTGGTACTCCTCTTTAAGATTTTCTTAGGACTGTAAACTTTCAGAATATGGGACTTTGCAGAAGTCCATCGTGGTAATCAAAGAAATATAAAGATTGCAAGAAAAATAAAAGGAAAATGTTTTGTTTTCTATTTAGAGAAATTTCCTGAGAAATGACCAGAAACCACACACTTCATACATTTAAAGCAAATAAGAAAAATTTATTCACATCCATCATAGTTAAACTAAAGATTTATGATCACATGAAAATAAAAAGAAGATGATCTGCATACATAAGAGAACTTTAACATGGTAAACATAGGCAACTCAAATAAAGATAATGATAGATCAATCTCAAATACTTTATACTCAAAACTCAAAGTTATAAAGCATAGTCGAAATTGATCCTGAAATAACTCTCTTGAAATTTCTAAAAAATATATAGTTTGTTACATATTCTTCGAACTTTAAAATGCGTTTGTTCTAAGGAATGGTATTGGGGCTCCCGTGGACCATAAAGAAAAATATACACAAGAATTAAGCTTGTAGAAGGAAGATGATGGGCGGTAAAAGAAAATCAAGATCTGGAAAGATGAAAAGAGAAGTTATCAGACTTCGATTAAACCTTCATATTCAAAGAAGCAGAGTAACTGGATGAAGGAACTGAAAAAGAAAGAAAAATGTGATCATCATAAACTTACTATGATGGTCTCTCCTATATTCATTTGATTGCTCCTGTCCTTTTATTGTCTTCATCGACGGTTACATGAACCGTCTCAACTGTTTCTTGCCCTTCTATAAATTCCCGTACAAGTTTCTTCTTGAAACATTTCCTTTAATTAATGTCTCATTAATTCCTCATTAATACAAGTATATTGAAAGTGGGTCCCTCTCCTTTTTTTAATAAAAAATTTAATTGAACTTTTATTTTTTGAAATTTAATTAATTTCCCTTTAAAAGAGGATGTATGTGTTTTAATTATATGAGAATAATAATATACTTTTTATCCATTTAAATAATTTTATATGTGATATTCATTGTATTATCTTTCCAACGATATAAAATTTGTCCAAATCCGTCGTCTGGATCTGAAGATATGAGCTCATGAAGTTGAGTTGTCACGCAAGCCCATTAAAAAATGCACCTGATTGATATTTTAATTTTTGAGAAAAAAATCGTCAACTTTCAGCATTTTAAACCTATACCACCATAATCTACGTCAAAATACCTTTCCAACAGTATAACATTTGCTGCAAACGGAGGTCGAGAGCTCAAGATATAGCCTTTGCAAGATCGTGGCTCATCCACCGTCGATCAAGTTTGATTGGTAAATGTGGACCCTTGATTTAATTTCGACCTCCTTTTTTGATTTCGACTTTTCTTCATTATTATTATCCCACATGTATGAGAATAAAAGAGTCTTAGTGGTATATAATTTTAAGTGTAGCATACACTTGACAAGAAATAAAGAAGAGAGGATACTATGAAGCTTTGAGGATTTGACCCTTGGAAACTTGTTAAATATAATAATAATTTTGCATGCCCAATCTGTTGGACACACCAACTACACTGAGAGGGGGGGTGAACAGTGTAGGGATATTTTTCAAAAAACTTCCCCTTCAAAAAAATCATTAGTTAGAAATCACCATTAACTCATTACATATCGTTGTCATTTATAACTAGTTAAATGTGAACATATATCAGAAATATATCATCAACAAATCATCACAACAAGGAACACAAGATGTATGTACAATTGTTTTTTCATTTCAGACCACAATCCTTGGGTTTATCAACAACAACTGAATAGAGTACAACTCTACAAGAGCACCAGCTCTATAATGCAAGACTTAAATTACACCCTCAGTACCAACTCAGATGAGGCAACAATCCTCAACAGAGATCAATTTGTCAACAAGTACGTGACATGTATGTAGTGCAGCACGTGTATGTCAGTGCCCTACCAGTAGTACAACTTGTGTGTGTATGCAGCCAGTTTGTACTACAACATGCATATCACTTATGAGCAACTAGGGTTTTCTTTTCATCACACACTCAGATATTATGCAACCTTTAATCACATTCTCTTTTGTCTCTCACTGTCCAATCTGATCCATAACCAATCATAACACATCCAAGCTCTCCACAAACTTACTCATACTCCTCAATCATACAATATGAATGATACTCAAACATGTATAAGAAATCAACATATTATGGAAATCATATCAATATTGAGTCATAAGACTGTTGCTCACTCTACAAACCACATCACAACATCCATACCAAGAATTCCTTAAGCATTCAATACACAACAAGTAAGAGTATCCATCAAGACAACAATGTAACCATACCAGAGTTTCTATGGCAGATCTGAGCCCATAGAATGCAGATCTGGAACCTGCTTCAGTGTTCAAGATCCTAGCACCAGCTCACACACAAGTCTACATCACTTCATCCACTGTACACGCCCTACCCTCATTCATCCCACGTATGTACATGTCCTGTCTCACTACAGCCTCTGTATGTATGTGCCCTGTCTCACTACATCTCGTGTATACCTTAGAAACTAGGGTTTCTGAACTTCCAAGACTTTTTTCATCATGATAGTAGACTTGCCGAAACTTTGATGCATCTATGAGATCTTATAGATCTCCTCTCTCTCATAATAGATCTTCAACACATGCTCAAGAGATGCATATGAGATGTTTTTCACAAGAGACCCTTGCCTCTTATTTATACTCTCCAAGTAGCTTCCTTAGAAGCATATTCTAGGTCACTTAACCTATTTTCCCCATTTTAGGGTTAACCACTTTCCATAATTAGGAAGTTCTCCATTAATTTATCATTTAAATATTCCTCCTTGACTTTGTCACTTTTATTTACCATTTAAATAATAATTTCTTCTTTTCAATCACTTTGACTTCTATGACCTCTTGGGGCTTCAAGCCAACATATGAGGTTCCTTCATCTTCATAAGACCATAACTCTCAAACCATGAGGAGTTATGTGACATTCCACATACCACCGTAAATGGAATGACAAGAACTATCCATCTAGGATAGTTTCACTAACAACTTCACTAATATTCATCTCATTATTCCACATTTAAGCATGGGTTCTCCAACCATACTTCAAGGATAACTCAACTGCAAAGAGTCTTATCGTGAGGGATTTCACCATAAGGGGACCACTTTGGAGTTCATCCATTTGTACTCCTCATCAACCATGATAAGACAATAATGATTCATCTTTACATCAATCCAACAATGCATCATATACCAATCAAACGACATCGATCCATATTCATCTAAGAATCATGTATCAATGACATCATATGACTATGATTTCACTTGACATCAGTCCATTCACATCAAGGAAAAAATATACTATGATAAGACATTGTTCATTTGAATTCAATCAATTTCAATCATTTGACATCAAACCTTTGACCTTTGACATCATTCAATCCTCCTTTGGCATCAATCAATTACTTGACATCAATAAATCAATCATCCTTTGGCATCAATCACTTACTTGACATCAGTCAATCACTTGACATCAGTCAATCACTTGACATCAGTCAATCACTTGACATCAATCAATTAAACCTTTCGCATCAATGACAACATGATCCAACAATATCCCCCTTTGGCATTGATGGAAATACCAACATTGATGTCAACACCAATAATTGATGTCAACATGTAGAGAAGGCATTTCTCTACATCAATAGTCATTAATCACATCAATGTGACTATCTCTCTGTCATTGATGAAAATACCAACATTGATGTCAACATGTAGACAAGGCATTTCTCTACATAAATAGTCATCAATCACATCAATGTGACTATCTCTGCCCCTTTGACATCAATGGAAAAGGGTCATTATCCCCTTGGGGTTGCTCCCCATGTCTGAATGCCTTTGATCTTCCTCTAAATAATCTCTCCCCTTTTGAACAAATCATATCACTCTGATGTAAGTCTGAAGATATATCATTCATGCTCCCCCTGTGATCATCACTCCCCCTGGAATTATGCCTCTGTGCTCTTTCTCCAAATATAGGGCTCTTTCCTCCTAGAATCATGGGAAGAAGAATGACTCCCCCTATGGGTATGTCTCCTCCTATTTTCTCTACAATATGAACAATATGATACCACTTCCATATGCTTTTGCTGCAAATGCCACTGCTCAATTGGATCATAAAACAACCACCCTTTCTATGGAGATCCTTGGACCTGTCCACGCATCACAATGCGTTCCATACCATGGAACAAAATATATGTCAACAAGAGAATGATGAATAAAACATCAACCAAGTACATCATGTACCAAATTGTGTGCCCACCATGCACAACACCCATGTACATCAACCATTTACATCAACACCGTACAATGTGCCATAAGATATCATCAATGAAGAGTGTCAACAATATGCAAAGAACATGTGCCAAATGTGTGCTAATCATATATCCATATCACACACAAATTCATCTAGCAAGATATGTCTCATCATGTACTAACATTATCAAGTGGATCTTATCAATATATGCATCCAATCCATGTACCAAACATGTGTCAATGGTGTACCAATCATATGCCTCTACCAACATTCCAACCATGTGCATCTACCAACATGCCAACCATGTGCATCTACCAATACGCCAACCATGATAATCTACCAATATGCCAACCATGTGACTCAAAAAACTGTCATATCACTCATGATATGTATTCACCATGAACCAAGTGCCACAATCATGTATCTCAATCAATCAGGTGTCTCATCATATCATCCAATACATCATGTACCAAAGTATGTGCTAATCAAATAATACCAATGGTGTATTTTTAGCCAAGTACTATCATCCAAACATATACCATCTATGAGTGTACAAAACATGTACATAAACATGTATCACCACTTGTACCAAGTAAGTACATCAACCATGCACCACAAAAAAATGAACCTCATGCATGTATGCCAAATCCACCATAAAAACATGTGCCAATCAACATGCTAGTAGGTGTCTCTACAAATGTACTAGGAGTGTACCAATCATGCATCAACTATGACTCATCAATGATGTATAACATGATCACCTCATCAACTCACCAACTACATGTCCCAATATGTAGTCCAACCATATGCCAAATGCATGCACCATAACTTCACTGTCATAACCAACATTGTTCTTCAACAGAAAATGCCTCAATCCATACTCATGGGTTAGTGCCATGCATCCAAGATAGCCTTTCATTTTATATCATCACTTTTGCATAATCCAATATGTAATCATGAAAACCTACAACAAACAATGTCAGAACCTACAAAAAACTATGTTAGACCCTGCAACACAGAGTTATACCATCACATCAAGCTACAACCCTTGTGCATATCGTTTTTCCTTGGGCTTTACCACATATACGCATCCTACTACACAGACAACTCGCATATGTACGCAACCTATTCAAGGTTAGTCTACGTATGTATGCGATTTTTACCACTGTCACCCACGTATGCTTTAGTAGATGACACACTTGAGCTTCCCCCAAGGATTCTATTCTCTCTAGTTGTTCAGTCTTCTTCACCCACTTCTGAAGGTGTCCCTGCTTCTCAGAACTTGATCTCTGAGCTTCCATCATTTCAAAGATGTATCCCTTCCTTACTTCATTCCTTCTTCTAGTCATGCTATATGAAGTCCTCATCATGTACTTTCTTCTTGTGTTCCAACAATCCTAGGATTTGTTGTCAAATCCACTATAGATGTAGCATCTCATGTTGTGACAATGAACAACAATATGTCCTATTTGATCGCATCTCCAACACCTTATGGTGTTCTGAAATCTTCCATTATTTCTCCTTGCATAAGATCTGCATTCCAAATCTTTGTGACCATATTCATTACATGAATAATAGTGACCATGAAAAGCACTTTCATACCTTTTCTTTGATGTCCATCTTCTTTGAGGTGTAAGGATGGCTTCTTGATGTCTTCCTTGCTTTGTTCTTTTGAAATTTTCTTTGCCTTGTGTAGATGGTTGATTTGCAACATTGTCTTCATCCTTTGAGAGTGAGGGATATACCTCATGCTTCTTTGAAGTGCTTTCTTCAACATGTATAGCTTCTCTCTTGTAACCAACACCTAATTTATCATTTGGTGATCTTTGAATTTCGAAGATCTCATTCAAGATTTGTGAGCTATTAAAGAATTTGATTGACTTCTCAACTTTCTTTCTAAGATCAACAACTTTAGCTTCTAAATTACAAAATGACTCTTCCTTTTCATTTACTTGATACTTCAATAGTTCCTCTACCCTTTTGGCTTCTTCAATTTGGGTCTTAAGATGGACAATAGTTTCAATACTTTTTCTAATCTCGTCATCTACCTTATTATCTTCTTTTTCATTCTTTAGTCTTGTGATATCTTCTTCCTTTTATTCTAATTGAGTCTTATTACTCTCTTCTTATTCTTTGAGCATTTCTTTTAACTTCAAGATGTGCCTTTGACTCTTCTTAAGAAACTTTTTAGTGTTATCTGAAAGATAGCTATAGTATATATAATAATGGTCATTGTTGTATTCATATAGACCCTCTTCAACTTTCTTTTGAAGTTCTGATAGTTCTTCTTATATTCTTTCCATAGGCTAACTACCATCAAACTCTACACAAACTATTTCTAGATTTTATTCTTCACTTGTAGAGAAAAATTCAACATCATCACATTTTGAATTATTGCAATCAAGAGTTTTTGAAGATTCTTTACCTTCATTTGTCTTGATGGAGTTGTCTTCAATATATTCCTTCTTTCTTTGGTATGTCTCCTCTAGATTTAGCCATAGATCCTTTGTGGAAGTGCATTGTCCCATGCTCTCTTTGATAGGGCTTGAGATTCCACTAAGAATGGTCTTGAGAGCCAATGCATCATTCTTATTTCCTTCTCTTTGAGCTGCAAACTTTGACTTGTTCTTCAAGGAAACCGATCCACCAATGGCTGCCTTCCAAATACCCGCTCTCATTTCCTTCAAATGCACTCTCATTTCTATTCTCCAAGTAGAATAGTTTTCCTCATCAAGGATTGGAACTTCATCATCCATTTGTGTGGCCATAGATCCCCTCCAAGCTTGTTAAGGCTTATAGTGAAGGCATGCTCTGATACCAATTGTTGGACACATTGACCACACTGAGAGGGGTGTTGCAGGAAAATCTCCCTGCGGACAGGTAGATTGCCTCAAAGAGCTTGACCTTAACTCTAAGACAAAAAATGCTTAACGTGGACACTGACTTCCTTTCAAATCTATACAAACTAACACATGAGAAGGAAGGAGAACAGAAGTACCTTTTTATCGACGTTTTTTCCTGCACTCTCTGAGTTGAGCTCCAATCCTTTGCTCCTCATTGAGTTCTGTAGACAAACAAGATACGACTACTTCCTACGCTATTGATATTAGCTTGAAAACAGATCTATCTATCAATGATAAGTTCATGTAACATCAGACACAAAATAGAAAGAAACAGGCCAAGCATGTCATATTGATGAGAATAACGACAACAATACTTACAATCGTAGAT
The DNA here is from genome assembly GCA_032191745.1 of Picea mariana. Lineage (NCBI taxonomy): Eukaryota > Viridiplantae > Streptophyta > Pinopsida > Pinales > Pinaceae > Picea > Picea mariana. The sequence continues at coordinate 55,335 of JASDQU010104010.1, read as the reverse complement.
GCGAATGTGACAGCTTCGTCAAGTCCCCTTCGTCTAACCCTTTCTCGAAAGATCCACAACCTGGATGACAGTAGCTTCACTGATCACTCTCCTTTGGCTGACTGTGTGTTTCCTATGAGATCATAGGTTTCATGCTAGCAATTCTTCCCCCTTTTCACCATCATAGAGCTTGCTTATATAGGTTAAGAGGAGCTTAACCTCTTGAGTTATCTTTAGAACAAGTTGAGGAACTTCCTACTTAGATTAGGGATCTCCTGATGGAATCAAGAATTCGAATGCAACTACCTTCTAATCTTAAAAGATCCTCTCCTTATTCTCCTCAACGGACCAACTATTGCCTCAGATTAGGCAGCGCTCCCTCAAAAGGGGTATTAGAGTGCTGTAGCGCTCCCTACAAAGCTTAAGGGGAGCACCAGTGCTCCAAAGGTGGATAGCGCTCCTTCAAAGGGGCAAACAAGCGTTATAACACTCCCTGAGACCTTATAGGGGAGTGCCAGTGCTCCTAAGGCTGATGTAGGGGAGCGCTCACCCTCAGAACCTTTGTTTAAGAGGTCTTCTCAGGTGTTAAGAGTTTCTTGACTTCTGTTAACCAGTTCCCCTTCTTCAAATCAAGTGCATGAGATGTTTCAAGTGCCTCCTTAGTGTCGTCGTTATGGCAGTATGCTTGAACAACGTTTGCGACACTTGTGAACAACTTGCGACACTTGCGAAAGTTGTAAGGAAGATGCGACATTATGAAAATTGAGAGGAACATGCGACACTTATCCAGTTGAGTGATTTTGATGCATAACAAGGGGGGGGTGAACAGTATAGGGATTATTTTCAAAAAACTTCCCCTTCACAAAATGCATTAGTTAGAAATCACCATTAACTCATTACATATTGTTGTCATTTATAACCAGTTAAATGTGAACATATATCAACAATATATCATCAAAAAAACATCACAACAAGGAACACAAGGAACATAATATGTATGTACAATTTTATTTTTATTACGGACTACAACCCTTGGGTTTATCAGCAACAACTGAATAGAGTACAACTCTACAAGAGCACCAACTCTATAATGAAAGACTCAACTTACGCCCTCAACACCAACTGAGATGAGGCAACAATCCTCAACAAATATCAATCTGTCAACATGTGTGTGACCTATATATAGTGCAACACGCGTATGTACGTGCCCTACCAATAGTACAGCTTGCGTATGTACGCAGACAGTCTATATTATAGCTTGCGTATCACTTCTGAGGAACTAGGGTTTTCTTTTCATCACACACTCAGATCTTCTGCAACCTTCGATCACATCCTCTTCTATCTCTCATTGTCCAATATGACCCATAACTATTCATAACACATCCAATCTCTCCAAAAACTTACTCATACTCCTCAATCATTAAATATGAATGCTACTCAAACATGTATAAGAAATCAACATATTATGGAAATCATATCAATACTGAATCATAAAAGTGTTTCTCACTCTACGAACCACATCACAACAGTCATACCAATAATTCCTTAAGAATTCACTAAACAACAAGTAAGAGTATCCATCTAAACAACAATGTAACCATACCAAATTTTCTATGGAAGATCTGAACCCATAGAATGAAGATCTGGAACCTCTTCAGTCTTCAAGAGCCTGGCACTATCTCACACACAAGTCTACATGAATTCATCCATTGTACGTGCCCTGTCCTCATT
>JASDQU010104010.1:11105-34089 GCA_032191745.1 Picea mariana | reverse complement strand
CAACTATCCTTTGGCTTCCACGCTAGCTCGCTTGAGGTGAGGGATGCTCCTGCATCATACTCCCTCACTTGAAAAATTTCATGGGCTCTTGTCCATGAGCTCCTGCATGGTCTGTCCATGCTTTTGTATCTCTACTTCAGTCTCCCAGCTCACATCTTCAACTGGATGGTTTTTCCATTTGACCAGATACTCAAAGTACTTCTTTCTCCTGGTCCTCTTTCTCACTCTCTTGTCCAGTATGCACTCCATCTGCAGCTTCTCTGCAACTAGCATCTGCTTTGTCCATTAGATCACTGGCTGCTTAGGTCCAGTCTCTACTTCTCTAGCTCTATATGAGTACAAATCCGAGATATTGAATATCAGAGATATTCCGATCCCATCGGGTAATTCTATCTCGTACGCGTTCGCCCCATATTTCTTCAAGACCCTACATGGCCCGATTTTCTTCATCTTCAGCTTATTGTATGTTCCCCTCAGGAACCTTTCTTTCCTCAAGTGTTCCAGAACTAGATCAGCAACCTCAAACTAAAGATGTCTTCTATGTTGATCTGCTCTGCGATTATACTCCTGACTCGAATCCAGCAGTCGCTGCTTCACCTGGCTGTGAAGTTCTTTCATCACCTATGTGAACTCTTCCGTACTAGCGCTCTTAGTCACAGTTTGTTCTAAATTACTTAGTTTAGAAACTCCTCTTGGCTACATGCCATAGACAACCTGAAATGGACTCTGTCCTGTGCTCCGATTCACTGAATCATTATACGCGAACTCTGCCTGTGGTAATATGCTATCCCACTGGCTATGGTGCTCTGTCACCAAGCTTCTCAGCAAGTCTCCCAGACTTCTGTTCACTACTTCCGTTTGTCCATCCATCTGAGGATGATACACTGAACTAAACAATAGGTTAGTTTCTAGTTTCTTCCATAAGATCCTCCAAAAATGCCCTATGAATTTAGTCTCTTGATCTGAAACTATACTCCTTGGCAACCCATGAAGTCGAATGACCTCTTTGAAGAACAGATTGGCAATGTGAGTTGCATCACTAGTCTTCTAGCATGGAATGAAGTGTGCCATCTTGGAAAATCTGTCCACTACCACAAAGATTGAATCAACACCTCTTTGTGTCCTTGGCAACCCTAATACAAAATCCATGCTAATCGCCTCCCATGGCCTCTCTGGTATGGGCAATGGTTGATAAAATCCTGCATTCTGCTTCCTTCCCTTCAAATGCTGGCAAATTCTGTCCACAAATCTCTTGACGTCTACTCACATTCCCAGCGAAAAATATGACTCATTCAACTTTGCGAACATCTTGTCATGGCCAAAATACCCTGCTAATCCTCCACTGTGTTTCTCCTTCAACAGATTCTCCCTCATGGATCACTTCGGAATACACAATTGATTGCCTTTAAACAACAATTCTTTCTGGATCATGTATTCATCCCACTGGCTTCTATCTATGAGAATTGGATTCTCAGCTACTTCATATGCCTCCCCAAAATCCTGATCATCTATGTACATGTCCCTGAGATCATCAAAACCCAACGTTTTGAATCTGAACTCCTACAACAACAAACACTTCCTGCTCAAAGCATCAGCCACTTTGTTAGTAGTACTAGAAATATGCTTAGTCACAAAAGTAAAATTCTACATATACTCAACCCATTTGGTATGTTTCTGATTCAACTTCTCCTGTTGAGTCACAAACTGCAGTGCATGATTGTCACTGTACAAGACAAACTCTTTTGGGATCAAGTAATGCCTCCATTTCTTTAATGTCTGTATGATAGCATAAAATTCCTTATCATAAGTGGAGTACTTCAATTTCGCTTCATTCAACTTCTCGCTGAAATATGGTATCGGCCAGTCTTCCTGACTCAAGACTGCCCCGATTGCAAACCCACTTGCATCACATTTCACCTAAAATGTCTTCTGGAAATCAAGTAACACCAAAACTGGTTGTTCCATAATATTCCTATTCAATATATTAAAACTTTTCTCAGCGTCTACTGTCCAGTGAAAAGTCTTGTGCCGCTTCTTCACTGTATCCATCATTGTTGTGCTGATTCCACTGAAATTCCTGATGAACTTCCGGTAGAAACTAGCCAATCCATGAAAACTTCTCACCTCAAATATGTTCTTCGGTGATGGCCAATTCTTGATTACCTCCACCTTATCTGGATCCATCCTCAACTCATTTGTCGAAATAACAAATCCAAAATAAATGAGCTCTATCTTCATGAATGAGGACTTCTTCATATTTACCAACAGCTTCTCCTGCTGTAATTTGTGCATCACTGTAGCCAAATTCTTCAAATGCTCTGTCACTGTCTTACTGTAAACCAGTACGTCATCCAAATACACAATGACAAATTTTCCGATGAACTCCCTCAAGACTTCGTTCATCAACCTCATGAAGGTACTTGGTGCATTTGTTAAGCCAAATGGCATAACAAGCCATTCATACAAACCCTTGTTTGTCTTGAATGTTGTTTTCCATTCATCACCCTCTCTCATGAGAATCTGGTGATATCCGCTTTTCAAATCAATATTTGAAAAGTATTTTTCTCCGCTCAAGAAATCCATTAGATCATCCATCCTTGGCAATGGAAATTTGTACATGATGGTTATCTTATTAATCACCCTCGAGTCAGTACACATCCTCCAGCCTTCGTCTTTCTTCGAACTGAGTATTGTTGGAACAACACATGGACTCAAGCTTTCCCTAACCAAACCTTTGTCCAATAACTCCTGGACCTTCCTTTTAACCTCTTCATTCTCTTGTGGCGTCAATATGTGCGCAACTTTGTTTGGCAAAATGGCCTCTGGTATGAGATCAATATGATGACTCACACTCCTGATCGGTGGCAACGAATGAGGTAATTTGTTGACTATGATGTCGGCGAACTCTTCCAGCAGTTCCTGAACTTCTTCTGGAAAATCATCCACCCTTGTGCTAGTCAGAACAATCTTCGGTTTTCTAACGACAATGAATTGTGGATCCTCCTTCTTCTTAATCTATGTAAGAAGTTCCTTCCCACTCATGAGAAGTACTGTGTTGCTTGCTTCCGGTTTCACCTCCTTATCCTTGATTGGAAGAAACATGTGTGTCCTCTCATTCTTCTCTAGGGTGTATGTGTTCATTCTCCCATCATGAATCACATTTCTGTCATATTGCCATGGTCTACCCAATAATAGATGACAAACATCCATAGGAATGACATCACACAAGATCTTATCATTATATCCACCTATCTTGAATTCAACCAAGCATTGTTTAGTAACAGTTACCTGGTGTCCTTTCTGTAGCCATGAAACTTTGTATGGGCTTGGATGATCAGTCATCTCTAGCTCCAGCTTTTCTACCATCTCTGTAGATATGAGATTATCCGTGCTACCACTATCTACAATAACCTTGCATACCCTATCCTTGGTCTTGCAAGTAGTTCTAAAAAGTCTGGTCCTTTGGACTAAACTCTCCACCTCCTTCTCAAGTGTCAAAAGGACTTTTTGCACTATCAACAATCTTCTGCCTTCAGCGTCTTCAGCCTCAACATCCCGCCTCTGCACCTCGGTGATGTGAGCTTCTCCAATGTACCTCTTTTTCTCTGGACGCTCATAAGACTTGTGCCCATTCTTCCCACATGTGAAGCATGTGATGACTCCACCTCTTCCTCTTCCTCTACCTCTAGTACGAGGAAAAGTGTTGTTATCAGCATAGTCTCCTCTCTGCTCATTATGTTATCCTCTCTATTCTGCATATTGCCTTCGCTGCGAACTTCCACCTCTCTCTGTGCGAGTCTGAGGTTTCTTCCATTCCTCCTTGGGCTTCTAGAATTTATCCTGGGCAATTGACTTGCCTCTAGGTTGACTTCTGCCTTGGCTCCTCTGACTCTGCTTTCGGCGCAGCTTCTCCTCAGCCTTCAGAGCCATTTGATAAGCATCTTCCACTGTTCAGATTGTTACCATGCTCATCTCATCCTGGATATCATATCTCAGGCCATTCATATATCTGGCAACCTTTTCATCATCGCTCTCCCGATGACCTGCCCTGATGTTTAGTTTATAGAATTCCTCAGTGTACTCTTTCACTGTCATCAGCTTCTATCTCAGGTTCTGCATTCTCCTGAACAGAGTAATTTGATAGTCCTTAGGGATGAATTTCGCCTTCATCTTCGCGATCATTCGATCCCAGCTTTTGATCTTCTGCTTTCCCTTGCAGCATCTGTCATCTTGTAGTTCATCCCACCACCATGCTACATGTCCTTTCAAGCGTGTGACAACATGCTTGACTTTCTTATCCTCTTCGACATCCTCATAGTTGAAGTATGTATCCAGAGCTCTAATCCAGTCTAGAAGCTCCTCTGCATCCAAGTTTCCCTCATAAACTGGAATGTCCATCTTTGCTCTTGCACCCATCCTGGCAATAGCTTTGATCAAACGCTCGTTTGATATGTCTTCGGCTGCAACTTCTTCCTCACGTTCAGCCTCTATTTCACTATTGGAATCACTCAGATCCCCTGCACTGGCTGTGCGTCTTTGCACTATCTCCATGTCTTTAATTCTCGCTTGGAGATCACGCATTTGTCTCTCTATGGCTGGATCTGCCATCTGCCTGCCTCTTCTTCGTGGTATTTCCCTATCCTCTGGATCAGGTCACTGCCTATCTCTCCTTGGCGGCATAGTGAATTCTCTCCTCTCATTGCTGCAAAAAGCAAAGAATCTAACCTTGCTCTGATACCACTTGATAGCAACGTAGCCCCACAACCCGCAGGTCGGAAGGTCCACATCAGCTCATAGGATCTTCTCCCTTATCGCAGCCCGAAGAACTCATATGTCCTTCTATTACCCTATCGGGTAATCTTCACCCACAGAAAATCTCTCATGGAATCTCCCTTTTACAAATTGGGAAATCAGACTTTGCAACTTTGCAAGGTCAGTGGTCAGGCGTAGGGCTCTCGAATCCCTGAGACCCAATACAAATCAACACTGACCCTCTCCTTTACTTTGTCAAGATTTCCTCTATCAGGATCTCGGCACTCGTGGTGTCGAGCAACTCGGTTCTCCGACTCCCAATTCCCGATATGCCAAAACTCCGATGAACTCGCGACTTTGACTTTTCAACGGTCCCGTCACCTCGTCGGGACTTCGGACTTCACGGGATCGCGAATCCTGATGTCCAATGTTCGGGACTTCTCGTTGTGAAACCCTGATGAAATGTACCACCTATCCACATCACTAACTCCTGTGGCCCACACTATTTACGTAGCCGTCGAGATATCGTGTATCATGATTTTGCGACTTTTGTTACCAAATATTCGATTCTTTTCTCACGAAATCCCGATAGGCAATCTCACGAATAATCCAACGCCCCTGGCTAGCTTGGATCAATGGCTCTGCCCCTCCTGAGCTTTAAACCCTTTGGGAATACGTCGTCATATCTCCCCTGCACCTCTCCAAGATCTAATGGCCCTCGGAGTATCGCAAATTCTCCTTGGAAAATATCAACCGTCCATCCTTCCTTATGCAATCCATGGAATGACTAAGTGTTCTTCCATAGAACTCGTCCACTTTCTCGCAAACCTGCGATGCCTCTTACGTACTTTCAATAGCATCTCCCCTATGCTATCCTTCAATGAATTCGAAAGCCTATCTCTCCTGAGCTTTTCCCATGACTTCAAGTTCTCAGAAAGAAACTCTTGCACACACTCCTTGCAGCAAGTCTTCAACCACATCGAAGTGTTGAAGTTCCTCGACTCTGCGCACACCTGCAGTAGTAGTCCTTCGATACTTCACTCAAGTTCGCAACCCTGAGATCTTTACCCGGACTGTGCACTCCTTGCACGGCTCCTATGCCCAATTGCACCTTTTGGGATGAATGAGAACAAAAGCTATCTCTATCTGAACCCTTTGTCAATGCACTCCTTATGGACACTTCAACTGCACTCCTTGCAGGAATCCTCTGGCTCAGATAGAGAAACAATTTAAACTCATTCCCTCACCCTTTCATATTTCAAACTCAACCATGAAATCATATACTCGGGATATAAAAGCAAATGTATAGCAGGAAGCAAACATTCATGAGCATAATATCAATACACAGAGAACAACACAAACCATGAATTTGAATCAAATCTCTTCTATTAATTCAATTTTCTGTACATGGGTGTTCTTACACATCTCTCTGCATGCTCTTGCTTTTCTTCCTTTTGATAATGTTACAATGCACAATGAGGGTGTCTATATCCCATTTCCCTCTTGTGCTCTAAAGTTGTCTAGTCTAGAATTAAATTCTATCTACTTTACATTAATTCTCTTAAATGTCGTCTACCTACTAAGGATGAGAGAAATCCGCTCAAGGTCCATTACAATATACAAGTGCGCTTCATTAAATTTCCACATTAATGTTTGTACAATAGTTTCAAGGTGTTTTTCAAAACTTGTGCTGGCGCTTGTCCAACTGTCCTTTGGCTTCTGTGCTGGCTCGCTTGAGGTGAGGGATGCTCCTGCATCAGACCATAACTCTCAAACCATGAGGATTTATGTGACATTCCAAAAACCACCAGAAAGGGCATGACAAGCATTATCCATCTAGGATAGTTTCACTAACAAATTCACTGATCTTCATCTCATTATTCCACATTTAAGCATGGGTTCTCCAACCATACTTCAAGTATTACTCAACCAAAAAGTGTCTTTCCATGAGGGATTTCACCATAAGGGGACCACTTTGGAGTTCATCCATTTGTACTCCTCATCAACCATGATAAGACAATAATGATTCAAATTTACATCAATCCAAAAATGCATCATATACCAATGAAACCACATCAATCCATCTTCATCTAAGCATCATGTATCAATGACATCATATGACTATGATTTCACTTGACATCATTCCATTCACATCAAGGAAAAAATATACTATGATAAGACATTGTTCATTTGACATAAATCAACATCAATCATTTGACATCAAGCCTTTGACCTTTGACATCATTCAATCCTCCTTTGGCATCAATCAATGCCTTGACATCAATCCTTTGAGATCAATCAATCAATCATCATTTGGAATCAATCACCTACTTGACATCAATCAATCACTTGACATCAATTAATTAAACCTTTCGCATCAATGACAACATGATCCAACAATCTCCCCCTTTGGAATTGATGGCAATACCAACATTTATGTCAACACCAATCATTGATGTCAACATGTAAACAAGGAATTGCTCTACATCAATAGTCATCAATCACATCAATGTGACTATCTTTCTGTCATTGATGGCACTACCAACATTGATATCAACACCAATCATTGATGTCAACATGTAGACAAGGCATTGCTCTACATAAATAGTCATCAATCACATCAATGTCACTATCTCTCCCCATTTGACATCAATGACAAAGGGTCATTCTCTCGTTGGGGTTGCTCCCCCTTCTTGAAATCTCCTTGGGGCTGCACCCCCTGTCTGAATTCCTTTGATCTTCCTCTGAATAATCTCTCCCATTTTGAACAAGGGATATCACTCTAATGTAATCCTGAAGATATATCACTCATGCTCCCCATATGATCATCACTCCCCCTGGAATTATGCCTCTGTGCTCTTTCTCCAAATGTAGGGCTATTTCCTCCTAGAATCATGGGAAGAAGAATGACTCCCCATATGGGTATGTATCCCCTTATATTCTCTGCAATATGAAAATATGCTACCACTAACATATGCTTCTGCTACAAATTCCACTGCTCAACTTGATCATAGAACAACCGCTCTTTCTATGATAATCCTTGGACCGGTCCATGCATCAATAATCATGCCATACCATGGAACAAAAGATATGTCAACAAGAGAATCATGAATAAAACATCAACCAAGTACATAATGTACCAAATTGTGTGCCCACCATGCACAACACCCATGTACATCAACCATGTACATCAACACCATACAATGTGCCATAAGATATCATCAATGAAGAGTGTCAACCATATCCAAACAACATGTGCCAACTGTGTGCTAAGCATATATCCCTATCACACACAAATTTCTCTAGCAAGATATGTCTCATCATGTACTAACATTATAAAGTGGTTCTTATCAATATATGCATCCAAGACATGTACCAAACATGTGCCAATGGTGTACCAATCATATGCTTCTACCAAAATGCCAACCATGTGCATCTACCAACATGTCAACCATGTGCATATACCAACATGTCAACCATGTGCATCTTCCAACATGCCAACCATGTGCATCTACCAATATGCCAACCATGTGCCTCAAACAACTTTCATATCACTCATGATATGTCTTCACCATGAACCAAGTGCCACAATCATGTATCTCAATCAATCAAGTGTTTTATCATATCATCCAATACATCATGTACCAAAGTATGTGCTAATCAAGTAATACCAATGGTGTATTTTTAGCCAAGTGTAAGGAATGAGTGTGAAAATTTCTAAGTGTAGGTGAAGTGGAGAGGAGAGGTAAATAGTTGTAAAATATTCTAAGTCTTGAGAAACGGTCATACGAACTTTCATATAACATATGAAATAAACATCACCAACCCTCACCAATCCGTGAACCCATAGTAACTCATATATATTTGACTAAGTGTTGGAGAAGTTACATAGTAAAGAGTAGTAAAACGAGTTGTGTGCATTGTGAGGGTAGCGGAGATAAAACATACTCTTAAAAAGTATCACCAACCCGCCAACCCACGGTAAGCCATAGTAAATAAGACTAAGTCTGGAAAGTTTATAATGGATCACTTGAAATATGAAAAGAAATATGAAAAATGAAAAATGAAAAGAAATATTTGGGAAATAAAAGGAATTCATGAAATTTGGGAAAAGAAAAAAGGGAAAAGGAGAGAAATGGAAAAATGGGATAATGAAATTGGAAAGGAAAATAAAAAGAAATGGGAAAATAAAGGAAAAGGGAAATGAATGTGAATGTGGAAAGGAATAAGGAAAATTGGCTAAGTGTGGAAAATGGTAAGGGGAATATGACAGTAATGAGACAATGAGAAAATTGACTAAGTATAAAATTAGAGAATGAATAGAGGTGAAGGGAAAAGAGAGGAGAGAACATGTCACTTAGAACATTTTTCATATTTCTTCTTGTAATACCTCCATTGGAATTCTGGACATAAGTATGTGTATCTTGGTCATGGAGACTCTGATTTTGATTCCGGAAAATGCATGGCGAAGCTGATATTGAGGGCTATGCAATGAAAATTTAATAGTTCAAAAATATTCGTCTTCCAATATCATTTTTTTTTATTATTCCAGGAGAGGGATCATATAGGTGACCAAATTTTGGTCAGCAGAACTGTACTAAATTTTATCAAAAATTCATTCCAACTCTGTTGTATTGATTTTTGTGTCAAAAATGTTGTACAGAAGTATTGAGATTCATTCCAACTCTGCCTCATAAATATGCAGTACGACCTCCTCGATTTATGCTCCAATTTCCTATAATACAACCTGCTCATAATCCATAAGGTACGACCCAATACTTGTTGTACCTTTCTCTTCAAATTATGTGTTGTTACTCTCTCCTTATTGCTACTTGTTGTTACTTTTTGTTACTCATTGTAACACTGATGCAACTATCTATATCACTACTGCTACTGGTTGTAATACTTCTGCATCTCTCTGTAATTGTTGTTGCAACTCTTTCTCAGCTCGACTCTCTCTTTTAATGCTCTCTCCAAATCACATGAAGAATAATACCAAGAGAATGGGGGTGCCCTTTCCCTAATTCAAACTCCACGAGGGAAGGTGAAGAGACACTTAATCTAACGTTGGAGGATAGATTAGATCAATGGCTGAGATGAAATGTATTTTCACTCACCCACTTCACTTATGTTTCATAAAGTCTCTTTTAATTTCATCTCACGTTAAATTAATGCACTAGGGACCACATTGGACACTTTGTCACCCCTAATCTCCTAAGTCATGAGAAACACTTGTCCTTTCTACTTTATTAATTTAATTCAACACTCCCTCTTACCGAGGAAAGTGTTCCTCACCACCCCAATATTATCTCTGAAAGGCTCAAACTTCCCTCTCTCCAAATCTTTTGTGAGGATGTTCGCCACATTCTCATATGTGGAGATATAACATAGCTCAACTTATCCTCTTTGAACATAATCCCATATGAAGTGATATATAATCTCGATGTGTTTAAACCTGTCATGAAAAATTGGATTCTTAGAGAGTTTGATGCAACTCTGATTGTCACAATAGATCATTATGGGCCTCATCTACACACCAAATATCCCAACCAACAACTTGTGAAGTCAAATGGACTCACAACTAGCATGATGGAATGTCATATAATCAACCTATGCATAACTCAGAGCCACTGACTTTTGCTTCCGACTGAACCAAGAAACCACTATTGAGAACAATCCAAAGCAACAACTTGAGGTACTCTTCATGTCACTGGAACATCCTACCCAATATGAATCAGTGTAGCCAATCAATCTAAATCCATACCCTCTCTCATAGTTCAGTACATAATCCACCGTACCCATAAGGTACCTGAGAACATGCTTTTTTACCACCCAATGTACTCTCTAAGGCTCCACCATGAACTAACTAAGTGAGTTGACAACAAAACAAAGATCCGGTCTAGTGTTGACCAGATACATCAACGAACCAATCAACTGATGATACAACGTGGGATCAACCAACTCTCACTCAGAATAATGAAGCTTCTTCCAATTGGTTATCATAAGAGTGGACATGCTCCTACAGTCCTCCATATGGAATCTCCTCATAATATCAACAACATATCTGCCCTATCCTGGAAATATGTGTCCGAGATCTTTCGAATGCTTCAATCCCAAGAAGTAGTGCATCAGACCAATTTCTTTCATCTCAAGCTTTGAAGCAAGGTTCTCCTTGCAACCAACTATAAGTCTCTCATCCCTTGTAATGAAGAGATCATCCACATATAACACAAGAATGAGAGGATCCTCTCCAACCACAGTGTAATATAAGTTGGGATCTGCCTCACTCTTCTCGAAACCCATCTGTTGCAAGTATGTATCTATCCTGGAATACCAAGCTATAGGAGATTGATTTAACCCATACGATTCCTTATTCAGTCTGCACACATATAATCTCTCCCATGCACCTCAAATACCTACATTTTCTCAATGTACACCTCCTCCTCTATGAGACCATTCATAAATTCAATCTTCACATCCATCTGATGGATATTCCAACCCATCTCTGCTGCAATAGAGAACACTGCCTTGATCGAGGTACATCTAGAAAATAGAGCGAAGGTCTCATTACAGTCAACTACCTCTACCTATGAGAACCCTTAAACCACAAATCGATCTTTGAACTTCTCAATGCTTCCATTAGTAACATACTTGATCTTGTAGATCCACCTGGAAGTCACCGCTGACTTCCCCTCAGATCTCAGAACCACCTCCCAAATATCATTCTTCATGATGGAACTATACTCTTCCATCATGGTGTCCTTCTAGACCTACTAACATATTTTCTCCTCAAAATTAGAAGGCTCAGACTCTGTGATGTTTCTCACCATTGCAAGATATATGAAAAACCTCTCATGAGGTTTACTCTCCCTCACAACTTACCTAATATTCCCCACTTAACATTGTGCTTCCTTCAAAGTGTCATGAATCCACTTGGGCTTCCTCTTCTCTGAAGTAGCACCATGTGGAGGGGACTCCTCCTCCTAAATCCCACCACCTGAATACTGTGTACCTAAATATGATCATGAGGTATTTTGTGAATCAATAGACTGAGAAACAATAACCTGTGAACCTGTAACCTAAGAAACAATAATCTGTGACCCTGTCACCTGTGGACTAGTAGTCCTTGAAATAGGTGGTCCTAAACTCCATGTCACTATGATATATGAAGCACTCACTTGTTTCTAAGGATCTAATTTCTCCCCTTGCTCCATATCGCATGACCTCCATAAGGCTCTATCCTCCTCAATTCTCACATCCCGTCACACAATTGTCTTCCTCAAAGAGGGGATGTATATTCTGAAAGCCTTCGAGGTCTCTCTATATCCAACAAATATTCCCTTCTCTGTCATGGGATCTATCTTTGTCCTCTTCTAAGAAGGGACATGTGAATAAGTAAGGCACCCAAAGATCCTAAAGTGCCCCACCTCAGGCTTCTTCATAGAGAAATCCTCCTTAGGATTCTTATCCCCTAGGACTCTGTGTGGACTCTGATTCTGTAGATAAACTGCATTGTTGCAAGCCTCAACCCAAAGAAACAATGGTAGCCCTTGCATGGCCCTAACAACCTCAAAAATAGGCATTTTCTTCCTCTCAGCAACCCCATTCTACTATGGGTTGTAAGGAACTTTCACCTCTCTCTTAATTCCCTCCCTAGAACAAAATTCATTAAACTCATTAGAGGTATACTCACCTCCATTCTCAGATCTCAACACTTTGATCTTCTTCCCAGTTTGGTTCTCCATAAGAGCTTTGAACTCTTGGAATCGCTAAAAGTCCTACTTTTTGGTATTCATGAAGAAAATCCAAGACTTACGAGAGAAGTCATCAGTCAAATTGACATAATATAAAAATCCAGTCAAAGAGGTAGATGATATAGGACCACATATATCAGTATGAATCAAATCAAGAATACCTACTACTTTGTTGTCACTGCTTGAAAAAATAGTCTTGGCATACTTCCCGAGAGCACACCCCTTGCACACCTCCTGGTGCTCTATACTGAACTATGGCACTCTAGTCACAATCTCTCTCAAGATCCTTAGATCCCCATGGTGCAAATGGGTCATCCTCCTATGCCATAAATCACAAAGGTCACTATTGTTGGTTGTATGCATCAATGCTCTAGCAGGCTGAAACATGATCTTGTACAACTTTTTATGTCGGATGCCAATCACTTTGGTTGAAGTGATATTGGATCCTTTAGGATACAAGAGCACATGCCCATCATGGAAAAATACCTCATATACTCTATCCTCAATAATAGAAACTGACACCAAGTTCTTCTTCAAGCCTGGAACATATAGGACATCCCTCAAAAACATGGGAGCTAGACATTCCCTCTGAAATGATAGTGTCCCACTACCAAATTCCTTGATCATTGAATCATTTCCAAGCACCACCTCAAGATATCCATTCTTTGTAATATCAATGAAGTACTCACAAACACCTGTCATATAGCAGGAGGCACCACTATCAATGTACCAAATACTAGTAGATCCTACTCTAGAGGAAAGACATATCAACAATGAATAATCCTTCTCAAACATGTGGGTAAACTCCTTCACATCAGCTGAAGCTGCAACCTGCTTCTTCTTCTTCTTTTCAGGAAACTATCCAACATACTGTCCAAACTTGTGACATGCAAAGCACTTGACTTTGCTCATGTCTTTCTTCCCTTCACCTTTATGCTTGTTCCCTCCCTTGGAACCTTTCTTGGACTTGTTCTTTCCTTTAGTTGCAAGTGCCAAATTATACTCTTCATTACCTGTATATGAACTCCCATGCACATAGCCTCTCTGAATTTCCTCTTGAATGAATTCATCCCAAAGATGGTCCCACTTGGGAAGATTTTCTATTGCCACAATTCCCTCCAAAAATATAAACCATTGTTTGGTTACCCTATTCAAAGTAGTCCTCACAAGTTCATTTTCAGAAACAACCTCCCCAAAAACACCAAGTTCATCCCTCATATGAGTAATCTTGGTAAGATAGGTGGAAACATTTCAGTCTTAGTCATTTTAATGCTCTTTAGTTTCTCCCTCAATACCATTTTCTGATTTTTATTAGATTTTCGGTATAGTTTGGTTAATGATTCCCACATATCATAGGCATTGGTCTTCCCGGTCACATGTGGAATCACATGGTGCTTAATGGAATCAAGGACAATTCTTTTGGACTTTATGTTATTTTTGGTGTAGGTTGTCAAAAGAGTAGCATATGTAGGCACCGTCATAGGATTTGCTTGTGAGTTCTCCACAATATCCCACAACTCACACTCCTATAGAAGCAACAAAATTCTCTCCTTCCATGAGATGAAATTTGTAGCTCCATCCATCCTTTCCTCAACCCTCATACCAGTGGCCATTAACCCTCTCAACTGAAACACAAGCCCACAAAATTTCTTCCTGGCGAACTACCTCCTCTTCTCAGCAAAATCCTTGCACTCTGTGGCTGATATATTTATGCTCCTTTCACACCATAAGCTTTGATACGATGTAGAAATTTCAGACCCCAACTTGGTTTCAAGTCTCAATGAGACACATAGTTTAATTCCTAAACCACATTGCAAATTTAGGCTGCAAATTAGTTCGCAGAAAATCAAATTCTCATGAATAGAAAACACATGAAGTCTGCTACAACAAAAAATCATAAATAAACACACCCATCAAATTTATACTCAGATATTTTTGGTCTAACTTCGACCCTGGAAAAACCCACAAGGGAAAAACCAGTGAGAGAGGGGATTTATATTATTTTGAGCTGAGAGAAATAATTTCTTTTATAGTAGTTAAATTATCAACAAATCACACAAACTTATCTCAAGTGTGTGTCCAACATTCTTCCTTGAAAACAATGCCTAGTTGTCTTGAAATTTGTTCCCAGAAAACATAATTGTATGACCCTCAAATTATGTGCCTTCTTGTTGCATGAACTATACATAGTTTTCTCAAAAATCAGTGCCAACTCTGTTGTCTTGATTTCTATGTCAAAATTGTTGTACAATAGTCTTGAAATTCGTGCCAACTCTGCCTCATAAATCTATAGTACGACCTCCTCGATTTATGTGCCAATTAGTACGGCCTGCTCAGAATCTGTACGGTACATCCCAGTACTCACTATACCTTTCTCTTCAAATTTTGTGTTGTTACTATGTCCTTGCTACTACTCGTTGTTACTCTACTGCTACTCGTTGTAACATTGTTGCAATCTCTATATCATTGTTGCTACTCGATGTAATACTATTACAACTCTTTGTAACTCATGTTGCAACTCTTTCTCAGTTAGACTCTCTCTTTTCTTGCTCTCTCCAAACCACATGAAGAAGAATACCAAGAGAATGGGGGGCACCCTTTCCCTAATTCAACCTCATGAGGGAAGGTGAAGAGACACTTAATCTAATGGTGGAGGATATATTAGATGAATGACTGAGATGAAATGTCTTTTTACTCACCCATTTCACTTAAGTTTCATAAAGTCTCTTTTGATTTTATCTCACATGAAATTAATGCACTAGGGACCACACTGGACACTTACTCACCCCTAGGCGCCTAAGTGATTAAAAACACTTGTCCTTGGTACTTTATTAATTTAATTCAACAATTTTAGATAAAATTGATAAGAAAACGTAGCCGAAAAAGATTCAAAAAATTGAATATTTAAACTATGCAATTTAAAATTATTTTATGAAAATTTAATATGAAATTAAAGCACAAAAGAAAATTACATATATATTTTATAATTTTATTTTTTATAATTAAATTTTGAAAAAGAATATCAATTCTCATGTAAAATAAATTTCCCACTCCATGAATCTTATGGGTTACCTAAAATGTTACCTGTCACCATTTCCAAGTATCTGATTGTATCAATGTGAAATACAATAACAACAAACTAAATGAGTTGACATATGCAAACATGACTTACATATTGGAAAATAAATAACAATGTGATTTTTTTTTGCAAATGCTCTAAGTAACCTAAATGCACATGTGGTATGTGATTACCTTTTGGACATGGATGTAATACCACGGCTATGTACTTTTTGAGAACACCGTATATTTAATATATTGAGAAATTTTCTTCTAGAAAAAAGTAACCTAAATGCACATTACGATTAGATGGTAAGGACCTTACAAATTGACCTGCACCTTTAATAATCAAAGGAAAGGAAAATGAGCCCTTTATAAATGTGGGAATTTCCAGTAACACTTTGCATTGATCGTGTTTCATATAACACACTTAGAAGATATGTGCTTTTACTAATAATATGTTTTCCAACCTCATTGTAGTGGCATTATTCCCTCATTTTTAGAGACCGATAAATAAGGTGCAACCCCAAACACATTTTATTTTTTCATCTTCCAAAATAAATATTAAAGGATCATAAAGATAAAATGTGACATTAAGAAATTATAAAGCTTACAACAATGGCTATGCACACAGAGATAAAACTAATATTATTTATGAGAGTATTAATATGGAAATAAATGCAAGGTAGCAAAATCACTACCATTACTATCGGCTCAGTAATAAGGCTTAAATTGATTTAAGCAATAACATTTCAATAAAATAAAGTGAAATTGATTAAAATCAATCCATAAGATTGGAGTTGGTTAAAAATTAGAGTAAATGTGGATATAGTTTTCATCAAACTAGAAATTAATAGGTGGTTAACATTGTAGGAAAGGGGTGGAAGGTGCGGGGAGTCTTCATGATCAAAGGGGAAAACAGATGGTGCATTACACTAGGGTTAGGGGAATTGTCAAATAATCCGGTTGAAGCATACTCAGTATGATGTGGGCTCACTATAGCTAGGGAACTTGGGATCAAAGAGCTAACAATATTTTGGATTCAACGATGATTATCAAGGCAACACTAAACCACTCTAATCATGGGGGGATCAATCCATAGGGCATCATTGAGCGAGTTTGACAAGTTCTATCTCAGTTTGACAGGGCTGATCTCTTTCACATTTGAAAAGAATTGAATAGAAAAGAAAATGTCTTGGAAAAACATGCCACCACATTCAAATTAAGAGTTTTAATGGAAAATGGGTTTTTTTCCAAGCCACTATCCCCTAGATTTAATCAATGTATATGTAGAATGTTATAACTCAAATCACACAATCGATGGTCATCAATACAATTCAAATATGTTCAATGTTATTTGAGGCTGAACAAGTGAGGCATATGGTGGTGGATCCTCAAGAGCATATGAGTGCATATCCACATTTATTTCATTTGGGATTGAAGTTGGTTTATCAAGGTAGAGCTATGGGGTGGGGTAATCAATTTTGGGTCATCTTGGATGAGGGTGATGCAAAATTCAACACACTAGAGGAAGCAAAGTGGAGCAAGGGAACATGACAACGAGGTGTGGAAGTGGTTTTGTTCGGTGATGGACAAGGGAAGGGGGGCATATGGATCGGTAGCATCTTTACTCAACAATGGGCATGGGAGGTTGGAAATTTGGACTTGTTTTGGTGTCGCACTATTGGAAATTTGACCATCAAACTTGTATGGAACTTCATTATTGTGTAGGTTGATTTTCCCCTTTGGAAAATAGATGTTATAGGAGCCGAGGAATTTTTCTTGCACCGTATTTCAGCCTAGATTGCTTGGTTTTGGGACCTCTATCTATAGAGTTGGATAATCTTGAATGGAAGGTTGATTGGTTCACAATGGAAAGCGTTGATCTTCGAGATATTAAGAATATTTTGTGAAGGCATGAGGAGGTTCCCCTAGGCCAACAACAATGCCATTTTATCCCTTACCTCTAGAGTTGCAGAGCTAGATCACTCCTATGCATCGCATAATGTCAACCTTACAAGCCTTCTTCTTTCACAAAAATGCATAATTGACACTTTGGAAGTAGAGTGTGACATGCTCAGAGTTTTGGTGGCTTCACAGAAGATGAAGAATCTCTCATTGGCATCCAACAATCATGGGGCTCATAATTCTATTCACGGAGGGGATATTGAGGCAAAGATTGCTTTTCAAAACCAAGTGCCAATGAATATAAGAGTAGGCTACTAGTATACATACAAAGAGCACGAAGATCAAAGCAACATGTATGTTTAATACATTGTGTATTTTTTTTTTTTTTTTTTTAAAAGTTCGATGTATTTTGAAACAATTTTATATAAAAACATCATATAAGAACACTTAAATGTTTGTTTAATGTCTTTTTTTTACCATAGATCTGAATATAAAAACATGCTCTCTAAACAATAGAAGTACTCGGTGTTTTCCTCAACACAATATAATTTAATATATTAATTCATTGTTTGCCTCAACATAATATAATTTAATATATTAATACAAATTTAATTCCAATTAAAAAAAAAATTAGAAACATGTATGTTTATAACTTTTCCAAACATATTCTACATTTATATAAAAAAAATTAACTCCCCACTTTTCCTTAAATAAAAGGATATAAAATTACTAAAAGTGGACAATATTTTACTTTCCTAACCAAAAACCATGATATAAACAAGGTATAAATGTCATGCCAATTGAGCACATTTTATTCCTTTTAACTCTTGTAAAAGCATATAAGTGTACAAACAATTGAACACAATTTGCTTTCCTAAGTAGCATGTGTGTTTTCTTTTGATAAATAAAACAAAATTCTTATTACAGTTGTAAGCATGTACCTTTCATTCGATTCGGTGTTGATTGGTTATTATTTTAGTCATGTACTATAAATTTCCCCTCATTACCAAAGTTTTATATTAACTAGCACAGCCTCTACATCGCGGCTAGTGAACGCTGAAAGGCTTACGGCTATTAAACTTCCCGAGCCACGTATTCACACAGTAAAAACACGCATTCACACAGTAAAAACGCATTCACGCCATGCATTCACACATGTAAAAATGCATTCACGCATTTACACAGTAACGATGAAAGGCTTACACTGAAAATCCACGCATTCATGCCAGGCCCACGAAGGTGGAGCGCGGGAGGCATTCACGCATGTACAAGTGGAAGTCTGTTAAAAGTAAAAAACGTTAATTTGGATGGTTTCATAAAATGAAAGGACGGCTTGCAAAAAGAACGTGGCTGGTGAAGGCCAAAGGTTTAGGTTGGCCTAGAAAATGAAACTCTAATCACTCATAGGTGGCAATCAGCTAGCCACCATAGTCAATTTTAAATATGATTAAGTAAAAGTAAAAAAATAAACATGTAAACTGATGTCTTTATAATAGTGAGGAAGTTAGTGGTTGAAATCACAACCATTGATTTATTGGGACTACTAAGAATATTCCATGAATATTTAATCTTGTCCATACAAAAATGATTAAGCACTAAAAACCTATTAAATGTGCCCATGATCAATAGGTATACACCTTTCGACGTAATTAAACCATTTGTTTATTTTTCTTAAATATTAAAATATATTTACCTATCTTGTCATTAGTTAATCCAACAATATCTTGTATTCTGGAGACAACGACATTATACTCATTCTTTAGTTCATTTGATGGTTAGAATGCCCATTTAGCGATTGCAACATGTAGACTATCCTTCCATCTCTTTAAAGCCCTCTCTTGCACCCTCAATTTTATCTTGAATCCGCCTCACAAATGTTCATTGAAACAATTGTAAAGAGTTAACTTCCCATGCATTGAACTATAACATTGATGTGCCCGTTAGAGGTGGTAATGGTTGGGGTCGGTTTTTTTATCTTGAAGGAAACATAGAAAACACCTTTGAGTGGCAATTTGGATTGTGCCTGTTAGAGGTGGTAATGGTTGGGGTTGGTTTTTTATCTTGAAGGAAACATAGAAAACACCTTTGAGTGGAGATTTGGATTGTTCAATTCGAGAATGTTGAGTTTTAACATGTTTTTAGGTTACTCAACCATCAAATCAATAGTTTAGTCAACAAAACTATTCTTTTTTAATGTGGTAAATTAAGGCTAAAAAGAGGGGATGTCTTTTTCCCCATCCCCTAAGTATTAATTCAACATTCTGATGTGCTCTTGCATGTTAAACATTTGATACTATATCACACAAGGGGTGGTTGATTATCAAAGTCGATGGCTAAGGAGCAACACTCCAGATTTTTATTCTTCTTGCAGGTGGGATAACGACTCTCAACACTGATTTGTTGTTTGAGAACTTGTGGTATTTTGCTAGTCTAGGGTTCATGATTTTAATTTAGGCTAGTTCAAATTGAGGTTTAGTATTAGATATCAATATTTTTTGCTTAACTCTATGGGATCTTTGCTCTAGTTATTTCTTGGATAAATGTTATGTTGACCTTGATTTGTGAGGACTAGGTGGCTCTGACTATGACTCTTATTTGTGGGGTTATGGATCTCGATGGCTCAACAACTTAGGTTTGTAGGGTCCGGGTCACATTCATGGATTTCCAGTTGGTTTGTCTAAGTTGTCTTAAATTTCTTTGCTCCAAAGGTACTCGTTACTCTAGAGGCCCCCTTGCTATCATCTCAAATTTTCTAAAGGTTAGCATTATGTCCTCCTTTGATTTTGATGGAATGTTGGAGTATGTTAAAAGGATTATTGGTTTGAGTGTTGCGAGTGGAGAAAAGTGGCTGAGAGAGGGGTTATGTTGGAAAACTAAAATGGAACAAGGGCATTCTAGGAGATGCACACTATGTGAAACATCTAAAATTCACAAAGTCTTATGAAGACAAGAGGACTACATCACTGATAATAGAAACTCAATCTTTTCATTAATTGGTAGAATGCCCTCCCAGGAAGAGGTCGGTGATTTTGAAGTTTCTTTCATAATAGAAAATATGCATAGTTAGAAGAGACAAATAGAGGACTTTCAAGTTGAGTGTGTTTCTCTCTAACACCTAGTTGTGGGCATGGGTTTGTCAAGAAACAATTCTGCAATTCATTCAATTGCTAGGTAGTGTATTGGGTCTATAGTGGAGGGAAATAGTGCAATAGCAATAGAGAGATGTGGAAATGTTGAATGTGAAGCAAAACTCCATGAGCAATGAAGAGAGTCAAGGGGAAGCGCACAACCAACATGGTTTTATTTAGTAAAATGTGTAGTGTGTTTTAAAGTTTGTTTGATATTAGGAGTATTTGTCCAAATATCAATTTTCATAGACTATCAGTTTCAAATTTTGGGCAGATCTTAAAATGTTTTGTTGGACAATCCTCTCTTATATGTATTATCATGATGAACAATGTGGCTGCAACAATTTTCTAATACAGATATACCCGTTCTTGTTAAAAAATAAAAACATTTATCTGCGGTGCTACTATTTCTCTTAAAGAGTAATGTGAAATTAATACATACATATTTCTTGTCACATTTTGAGTTTCTCCTATCATCATAGACCACTTATTTGAAGAAAAGAGAGTGAACTATTTATCTTCATTAGCACAATCACCAAGCTCTTGCAAATGAACGCAACGTGAAGGCATTGAAGAGAACAAAAAAATCTGATAAAGGACCAATCACATAGTGGCATAGATCGACTGCCAACACATCATTCATAACAATAATGAACAACGAGTTCAATATATAAGTCTAATGTATAGATGATAAAAAATGATTTTTAATATAAACATCTCATTGCATCGAGAATAACAAAATACTCTACAGTTGATAGAGAAAGTAAATACTTTTGGAGTTTAAATGAGCGCAAATACATTACATTGCTCCTGGGACATAGTCCACACTTTGGAAATCCAGCTATGGATTAGATCTCCCTTCGATTTTGGAAATGGAATGGGACAACTTCTGCATTGAGACAAATCATGCAGACATCTTACTCACAGATTCAGACGACCAGATGATGTGGGATGGAGGTGACAACACCGACATCATCTCTGTAAAAAAATTATATAATGTGATTTCAACTGCAAAGTGGCCCATTAATATTACTGGATGGCGCTTTGACTTTGGAAATGGAAATTCCCTCTGAAAATTAAAATTTTTACCTGGCTTACTTTGCATAACAGAATCCCCACTTGGGATCTACTTCAGAAATTAGGTTGGAATGGACCAAATATGTGCCAACTCTGCAACAAGGGTGAAGCGACAATTGACATATCTTTACACACTACCAGTTCTCTCGCCAAGTTTGGAACAAAATCACATAGGACAACAATCTAAAAATAGGCTAGAATGGAATTACCACCTTGGATTTCTTGGATCACTGGACCACATCAGAAATTTTTTACAAAACACTTCCACCCTTGGTAATTTTTTTTATTTGGCTTTCTAAGAACTACAAAATATTTGAAAACAAGACCCCATCTACTAGTGTTGTATCTTTTAAAGCTTTGGGATTGTTCCATCTCTGGAAAGACCTGCACCCGGACACAGAAAAAATAAAGATATTAGTCAAGCCTACTTACTTAAAAGATCTTTAGACAAGGTGGTTTGATGGTGCTTCACAATATAATGGATCTTTGAATGATGCAGGGGTGTTATAACCCTAATTTGTACCATACATGCTTACCTGGCATTAGGCCATCTCAGATTCCTTCTTTGCCAAAACATTACTGAACAACTCTTCTTAAAAATACCTTTTTTAAAAAGGCCCATGCGCCCTACTCCACTATTGCATGTGTGTACACACTAGCTGCCTCACTACAACCCACGTGTACCTACAAAAGCATGAAAAAAGGAAAGTTACTGATGGAACATGCAACTTTGGGTAAGTTAACTAAATCTTTTGGCCATGCATGGTCGATCATTCGACCAAATACCTAGCTCCTTCTAGCCTATAAAAGAAGGGGTAAGGATCCCATTTGAAAGGAGGGAAAATCATAGTAAAGAAACTATACCCAATTGAACATTCCCCTTGTCCTAAACTTTAGCCATCCTTGTGCAAAGAGAAGTATAGAGCAAAGCAGTTGGAGGACAGTTGAAGAGGAGCCCAGGACTAGTTTCGAGGAGCAGTGATGACCACATATTGTAAGTTTACTCTTGTGAAGATTAATACAAAAAGGAATACTTTTCCTGTCCCACCATATCATGTGTTCAAGTTGAATATTTATTTTATGATATTGTCACAACTAACCCAACAATCAGTATATGAAATGCAAGTTCACAACTTTTCGTTTATTCATGTGTGAATGCATGCCATCTTTGTTAATGTTTATGCCATTATTATAGTTCTTTGCATTTCATAAGATAAGATCATAATAAGAACAAGATCACTGAGAAATACACATCCACAAGAGACACAACATTTATCCTGGGAAACCCTCTAGCGGAAGAAAACCCAG
>JASDQU010104009.1:587481-602499 GCA_032191745.1 Picea mariana | reverse complement strand
GTTCCACAGAGTGCAGAGCCCTCCTGAGGCACCTCTGGCATTTTCGGCTATTCCTTGGCTGTCTCTCCAAACATTCATTGAAGCTTTGAGGGAGTCTTGCTGACTCATCTTGGTCTCTTGGAGGAGTAGGATGTTTGCTTTTGAATCTTTGGTTATATCCTTGAGTGCTTCCTCTTTCCTTTTGCTACCAAAACCCCTACAATTCCAGGAGGTTAGAATCATCAGTTACCTTGGGGGGAGGAGTGGCCTCCTTGGGAGGCTTTAGCTTGCTTTCTAGTGTGTCGAACGCTGATCAGATGTTTGATAGTTGGCTGTGAACCCTTTAGGACGTCTTTGTATGTTTCCTGGCCTCTTTCTTCTTTTTTGGTTTTCCTGACTCTTCTTGTTTTTTTTGGGGTGGCCCAAGTTTCACTTGCGTCTTCTGAGTCGCTTCCTGTCAAGATCTCCCCTTCCTCTATGCCTTGACTTCCTTCCATCCTTTGGGGGGATTTGTTTTTCTCCCCTTCTTCTGTTATTAATTGTTTTCCTCTGTCTTCAGGGGTCTGGTTTCCTCTTGCTTCTTCTTCTTGGGCATCTTTACTTGGTTCTGCTTCCTCTTCACCAGTTTCCCTAGCTAATATACTGAAGCTGTTCTCCTTCTCTTTGGTTCCTGAGTTTTTGGCTTGCGTTGGGGCTATCTTTTCACTTCTTGGTCATTTCATTTTGGTTTTCCTCTTCTGAGCCTGTTGCCTGCTTTCATCCCTTGCTTTCTCTGTAATGGGGATTTTTGGGCAGTTCCTTTGGAAGTGACTGTATTCATGACAACCTCTACACTTGAACGAAAGGTGTTCGTAATCAAGATTTTGGAAGTGTTACCAATCCCCAACTTTTAGTTTTATCGCTTCCGGTAGACCTACCTCCAGATCAACTTCCACACATATCCTTGTGTAGGAGTACTGGTCTTTTGGGTCTACTCGATCGATGTAATGCCCCAGTCCATTTCCGATTGCTTGAAGCGAGGAGGGATTCCAACAATGTATTGGCAGATTCAGGAGTCTAACCCAGACGGGGACGTCTTTGGGAACTTTTGAGGCGGGATCAAAGCTTGGGGTCCATCGATTCAAATAGAGCCCTTGGGTGCCCATGAAGTACGGCCCATTTCTAAATATTAAATCTATGTCCTCCAGGGAGATGAATTCGAAGATAAAATACCCTCTCCCAACCACATAACACGTTACATTGTTTGTGATCAGTGGTCTTCAATTCCTTTGGATCCAATTGTTTGTGGATCTGGTTGAGGGCCAGAGTCCCATGAATTGACCTACTAGTCCTCGTTCTGAGAGGGAAAGTGCGACCTTCATTGGATGATCGGGGGGAAGATCAATCTCCAAGACGACGTCTAGTCTCTTTATAAAACTTGGGGGGTCTGAAGGAGAAAGCTTCTTGCTACAGGCTGCGATGAGCTTTCGAAAGGAGGTGGTCGGAGAGGGAGGGGGCGGCGGCTCCCCTCCTCCCTAAGCATCCATGGCGGCGGCTAGGAGCGAACCCTAGTCTCAGATCTTCGAGGTCGCACCAAGACACATTTTTTTCCACAAAACAAAAATCAACATATGTTTATGTTAACCTTTGAGTTACTACGAATTAATTGAGATATCACAAAGTTGGTGATGTACAATAGTAAATATTTATTTTAAATTTTATTTTATTTAACAAAAAAAATGAAGATATTAAAAAATATTCAAACCTCAAAATTTTCATTGTTTTAAAAGATCAAAATTCAAATAAATATATACTTATTTTGATGGAACTTCTAAGGACAATTCCAACAAAATAACTTCGTGCAACATTTATGAGTTCTAGAATCACAATTGTGGTGTTGACATTACCAACTTTAATAACATTCCCAACCTTAACCAATGCAACTATCATGACCTTCACCTATTCCACTCCATCCTTTAGTTGTATAACCATATAAACTTATAT
Source organism: Picea mariana (assembly GCA_032191745.1). Classification (NCBI taxonomy): domain Eukaryota; kingdom Viridiplantae; phylum Streptophyta; class Pinopsida; order Pinales; family Pinaceae; genus Picea; species Picea mariana. Next base: position 600,537 of record JASDQU010104009.1, on the reverse strand, counting down.
TAATCATTTTTTTTTACATTCTCCCTGAAATAAGTGTCAATATAGGAAGGACATGAAAATTCTAAAAGTGCATTTTTCTAGAGCCTAGCAGAATTAAGGAAAATTTTAATGATCCATACTTATCTAAAAGTATAGAAACTTTTGTCAATTTTACTAATTCTTAAAATACTAATTATAAAATGTTGGGTGATATTTTTTTTAATAGAATATTCATAAAGTTTGTATTAGAGTAAAAAATTGTGAAACCATTCCATAGAGAGTATATAGATTAGAATGTATTATTATTCTCTATATTTAGTATTTTAAATTTAATTGAATAAATTTCATATATTATAATAGTTAGATAATATAAATTAATAAAATCTTTGGAAAAATTAAATATTAATAAAATATAAGAATTGTGATTTTAGTAACCAATTATATTATAACTTTGTCTTATAATCTTTGTAAAAATAAAAATAATAAAAATAACATTATTATTACATCATCTTCATTATTATCAGTGAACAATTTTGTTATAATGTTATTATTATAATATATGAAAAAGACATAAATATTCAAATCACAATCATTTCACTCATCACATTTATGTATTTTTGCTTCTAAACATGTTTAATCAACATATTGTATCTTACTGGACAACAAACAATTCACCTTGAAGAACAATTAAACATTACATGACGTTAGTGGTTATAACTTTTTGCAAGATCACAATCCAAATTAAACGATTTCATAAAAATAAAGTTAAATAGTATATGACAATTGTAATTAAATGAGTGATACATCTCAAATTTAACTTAAAAACAGAGAAATCAGTAACAATGTTCGTCATCAACATACTTATAATACATTTTATAAATCAAATAACAACAACCACAATATTATATGAAAAACATGATATACATGAGCGATATACATATGAATATACATGTCAAACATACATCTCAACAAAATCTGCATTAAACATTTCATATATACATTTCAAATCAAATATAAAACAATCAATATACATGTCAATCATTACCACTACTAGCTAGATCCACCACTAGAGCCAAATGCATTAGTGTCTCTACTACCATAGGTAGAGCCTTTATCAAGACCAACTATGTCATAAATAAATGTCAAAAAAAGTGCGTTATCAAATGTCTCTCTATCAAGATGTGCAACAATACCTGATGTGAACATAGTGTTCAAATAATCAAAATCTTGTGACACATGTGTTGGTTTCAAGAGCATCGGGAAAAAGATAGACTCGTGATGAAGTACGACATGAGAAATATTTTGACAAAGATGAAGAAGGAAGATCATGTTAGAGAATGATCAAGGATGTAGTCCCACTTAATGGAAGAATCATAGTTGCAATAAGTGAAAGAAATAGATGGTGAGCCTCTCCGAGTGTTGTGGAAAGCATGGATCTACACAGATGCATTGTTCATCTCATGTGCATGTTCGAGTTGATTGACATGGTAATGGTAATAATTTGGTTTTACAATCTTGGAGTTATTTTAGAAACTCTAATAAATATCAAGTGAGAATGGGAGATGTCAAAGATACAAGTGAAGAATGTGCATGATTCCAATGGAGGAATCGATGGGACCAAGCTTAGGACAAGGACAATACTGCACCATGTCATAGATTTCATGGTTTTTGTTTTGGTGCTTCTAGAAAAAATGATAGTCGTTGCGGGCATATATGGGAGAGAGAGAACATTGAAGCATCTGGCCTCATAGATTCACATACAAGGAGATCATGTTGGTCACAAAGGGATTCAAGGAGTTGTTGGGATTTGGTGATTTTGGATGAGTTTACAAGGGGGTTCTATCCACGGGCATCGAAGTTTGTAGTCTCTGGAAGTAGCCGTCTCGTTTGTTGGTGGATCCAGATGAAACACATGACTGGTTATTTAATTTCCATGGGTGAATTCAAGAGAGTTTGAAAGGATCTTCATAACAACAAACCATGTTTTTTGGATGACATGAAGAGTGTTTTTCAGTTGTTTTATAGAAGCAGGTAGATGGGCAAAGAGAAATATGTTGGCTCTGAGTGCAATCGCCATAGTGACCATAAGAGATATATATGGAGGTGTGAAGGTGCTTTCATGGGGATAAAAAAACCACCATTGACACGTCAGTTGCTTTTATCTGCAATACAACCACATCTTGGGTCACTTATGTATCTTGCTGGTGGATGGAAATTGATTCTTGAGTGTGGTTTCCATGCGTGGACGCTACAGAGAAGATGCCAATGTTGTTTGCTTTGAAAGTAGTATATCACACCAAGGTTTTAACATGGAAGAGACCCAATTGATGTGACTGTTGGACACTGCCATTGTGGAGATAATAATTGTCTCGAAATGTCAATGCAATGGAGAAAATATGGTTGCTCCATTTGCTATATTAAAAAAAATAAACCCAAGCTAAAAAAACACATGCATGAAGTGGATGCATTCAAAAAATTGGAAATGAATTTTTGGGGAATGAAGAACGTCATGCAGAAGAAATAGTTCCAACCACTCTTCGACACAATATTATTATTTCCAAAGGTATATCATTTAATACGTCTTGTGATCTCGTATATTTATGTATTTGAAGTCTGTATGATGCTAATCCAATCTCAATACACTTAGCAACAAGGATAATACTTTACTTACTTCGCTTTTCCTCCTCCAACATGGGAAAATTGCCTAGATGATAGTGTAGTTCCTTCCATGTTGGCTTCACTTGAGATATCTACATCCTCCACAATAACCTTTCTTTGAATTTATCAACATTTCTTCACCATCGCTCAGATACCAATTTTGGTTTCAAGAACAATAGGAAACAAATATTAACACACATAAATCATCATAAGAACACCAATATACTCACAAAATCACATTATCATTAATGTACAATAATAATAATACATCTCTCTCACAAATGCATTCGTGAGGCCTCATAATATAGCATTGATGTGATTACAACAAGATTTCCAATATATCACAACCATCTCCATAACTATCTCCACAATATCTCCATGTGATCTCCATCCCTAATTTCACTCACTGTCCTCATCTTTCATCATACATAGAATTCTAGAATAAGTATGTTTTCATAAATAATAATTCCATCACTTAATAAGTATGAATTATTCCTTCAAGATGTAGAGGAGGAGGAGGGGTATCGATGGAGGATGACACATGTGGAGGATAAGGACAAGAATCAATGGATGGTGAAACAAATGGAGGAGGAGGAGGAGGAGGGTCAGTGGACTATGGTGATGCATGTGGAGGAGAATCAAGAGGAGGAGGAGGAGGAGGATCAGATGTTGATGCAGGTTTAAATACATGTGGAAGGGAAGTAAGAGGAGGAGGAGGAGGATCAGACGTGGATGTAGGTTCAAACACATGTGGAGGGGAAGCAAGAGGATCAATGGATGGTGCAGTTGACTTATGTGGAGGATAAGCATGAGGAGAAGGACCATGTGGTGGAGTGGAGGATGTGGATGGGTTTGTTGATGAACTAGATGGATTAGGATAATGAGCAATACCCCTCAATCTATCAATGAGGTTGATGAAACCGACAATATGACGCATAAACAACGTCATGTCACAAGGCATACTCCTCCATATCATAGAGATCTTGTACTCATAATATGTCTCCAACGGGTACGGGTACCACTCTGTGACTAGTCATGGCATTGCACAGTTGATCCACAACACTATCTTGACTATCTGATCTGACCTACGTGACATGTGGGGTCTTTGTACTCGAGGGTGGTCCTCTGTCTCCTCCATCACCTCATCCTATTGGGGAGACTCATCCCTAAGATATGTGCCAATATATGCAAAAAAATAGATAATAATAATAAAATAATTGAAGCAAAATGTTATAATAAATTACATGTGCATTAAATAAGACATAAAAAAATGCAACTAGATTTATTAAAACATAACAATAATATTACCTCTCTCATATGGTTGCTTAGTTGTTGTAAATCAAATGTTTGGACATCCTCTCCAATCCAACCTCGCATACAGGTATTGTACAATATCGAGGACATGATTGTACTCGCTAGCCAATAAATCACATACATCCCTACTGATCGGAGAAATGAAAAACTTAAGCTGACCCTTCTTGGACATCAACTACGCCCGCATGCTCATACACACATCAATCATAGGCTTAGCAGGAAAGTGAGGTACTACTATCCGAGTGGCATGAACCCTCTCAAAAAATAGTGTAAACAAATCTAACACGAATGGGAAGAATATCATCCCATGTATAATGATGCAACAATGATTTAATGAATGAAAAAAATGTCTCAAAAAAATCTCCAACCACCTAATCAATCGGGGCCTCTGCACTAAACTATAAACATAATACAACAAAGAGAAACTGATGTGCTTCCCATCAAAGTTATACTATGATAGTGCTGAGAGAATAAGACACAGGCACCTAACATCCTCTCTACCAAATGAACGTATCCGTAGCTAACCACCTCAAACTTGGAACTCCGAAGAGGAATGAAACTCTAGATGGGAATATCACTTCACATATGCCAACTGGGTCTCTTCTAAAACACCATGTGGTAGCTCAGGGAATTAGGGAAAATCCTCCCCGCTCCTAGACAACCCAGTGATGAAATAAAAATCCTCCTCCATGGGATGATACCAAAGATCGGGACTGACCTTGAACCCTTGTCGCCCATGATCCCAGTGACAAATCAACTGTCATAACAATAAAGATTTCCCCCTTAGGGATGTACCCTCCTAATAAAACTTCAGGAGGAAAACATCCATCAAAAGGTCATGTGTCGGCTGTGAAATAGGGCGAGGGAACAACTACCTCTCCCTCTCCCTGGCCTCCCACTCATGAACAAATGTGTGCATCTCGACTTGTTATTGTTGATGCTGATCCTCCTCTTTTCATCGTCGTCTCTGTAATATCCATTTCCTAATGAGCACTCTAGATATTGAAAAAATAGCCTAAGTTAATCTTGTAGGCTATAGTCAGTGGGCAAAAGAGAATTAATAATTAATTAATGTCATTGGAGTGGGAATTAAATTATTTAAAAAAGGGTGACATTGAGTAAGTAATTAAAAGGCGCTTAAGTGACTATTGGAAAGATGAAAAATCACTTAAACTTATTAAAAGGTAAAAAGGTCACAAAAGGGTGAACCAGAGAATAAAAAGGTAAAGGAGGGTGCCCTCTCTCATTATTGACTTGAAATTTTCTAAAATTTCTTTGAGAGAGCTCTTTGTGGCATTGGAACTCTTGGGACGAAAACCCTAGGAGAAAATTCTGAGATTGGTTTCAGTGGTGAAAGTATCCACCCTAACTAGTCATTTGGGGAAGAGATCACATGGATTTATTCATTATTCTTCAACATGGATGAATATTTCTTCTTTTGAAGTGAGATTTTCATAGTTTGTGGTTGATATTTCCATATTATAGTTGAGTTTTCCTATGGCGGTGGAGCTGGTTGGTGTTTGGGTCGAATTCCTCTTTGTGAGGTTGAGTTTTCTAGAGTGTGGGTCGAATCTCTTTGAAAGAACCGATTTTATTAAAGAGAACTGAGTTTTGGGAGTGCTCACTGAGTTTTATACTAGATTGGGTGCATTTCTTGAATCTAGGTAGCACAAATACATTGCTGGTCGAATCTTTCATTTGGTTCGCCGAGCACTTGCTGTAGGGTCGAATTCTTCCATGTTGTGACTGAGTTTTATCATGTTGTATGCCATTACCTCTATGGGTCTAATCTGAGTCATTGGAATAGGAAACCAAGTCATTGGATGAGTTGTGGTTGCAAGGGGTCGAGTGAGTTGTGATAGGGGACATATTTGCTGAAGGGGAAGTCACCCTTGTCTACATTTGATGTTACCAATGATAAGAAGAGATTCTGTGCTGTAAAAAAGGGTGTTGGGAAAGATGATGCCATCTACAGGCAACGCTATCACTGTATTGACCAAGCAAATTACAACAATAAATACATCAGGTTCCAAGTTGCTTAATGTTGTCTTATTTGGTGGATTTTGTTGTTCTCAGCTAATATAAAATTATTATTTTCATAGCTATTTGAATTTCCATTTGGTATTTGTTATAACTATCAATAGAAGTAGAAGTACTTTGTATTTGGTGTTGGAATAGCTATTTGCAAACTATTTGATAAAACTGTCTACATTGCATAAACCAAAAAAAAAAAACAAAAAAAACACTAGCCTGAACATCACAGTCTTTGATTCACATACACATATTGTTAGGCACATATATAGATAAAAAACATTGAAATTATAAAACAAACACACACACATATAAATGACTTTTATTTTAAAAATATCTAAAATTAAATTTATTTTTGCAAAAAAATATTAAAAAGTAATCGGTGCCCCTAAAACAAAATATACATCTCCCCAATGGTGCTCTATATCAAGAAAACAACACCGCCATGTGATGTTGTTCCCAACACGCATTGGTGCACCACATTTCTTGGCGCACTACCACATATTTTAGCGGTGCATCTCATAAGACACACCACGCCGTTGAATTGTGAAATAATTGTCCCGGTGTCGCGCTCTTTACATCACCGATGCATTTTTTCTACCTAATGTCACCGCTAGGTTAAATTGTTTTATTGCAACTTAAGCAATGCGATGTGTTAATATGAAGCACCAATGCTACTGTGTTACTGTAGCACTGACATTACCTTTTGCAGTACCATCAGTAACTAGGCATCCAATGAAACTCCTCGACACATGAAATCATATAATATTTTTCCGATGGAGTGCTTTTAACTGCACCAGTTCATTTCATTAACAAAGAAACACCGCAATACTAAAATTTATGGCACGTAAAATCGCTAGTGCACTTTGTTAAACTCAAAGCATCGATGCACCAATTTTACTAGAGCACCAACATGATGTCTAGTGGTGCGTTGTCTTACTAATGCACTACCAACGAGGCCTTATAGAAGACAAACCACAATGTTTATTTTTCAAAACCTGTCGTGGTACGTACTTTTAGAGTGTATGTGATGATGCTCTATGCTTATTGTCGCACCGCCACGTATTGCAGCGACACGTCTAATAAGTCGCATCGCTATGATAGATTATTAAAAATTCACCTCGATGTCGTTCTCTTTACAACACCGATGCATTTGTTGGATAGATGGGCACCGCTAGGTTAAATTTCTCTAGCATAACTAAAGTGATGCGATGTGTTACTATTAACACACTGGTGCTACCGTGATATTGGAGCACCAATGTTTTGTTTAGTGGTGTGTTGTAAAGGATAGAGCACTAGGAACAGGGCGTCCAATGAGATGCCCCACTATGCAAAGTTGATCAATATATGTCTCGGTGCAGTTATGTAAACAACACTGGTGCATTTGGTTAACATGGTTGCATTGCTACATTAAATTTTATATATTGTTAATTCATATGTGTGGTTAATTAAGTGAAATGTATCGGTGCAGGTCAAAGCCAATTATGCATTGGTTGCGGGGGTTTTCAAAGGACACACCACTTTGTTTTTAAAATTTATCGCAATGCTCTTGCTTGAATGACACCGGTGCAGAAATTTAGATTAGCTGCATCAGAGGAGGTGCTTATTGTGAATTTAACATCGGATGCACCGCTTCGAGGTGAGCCGAAGCATTCAGGCATACCACACCGAATTCGAAAAAAAATGAAAAAAAATGTCAAATTTCAAGCTAAATTCAAATTTTAATTACATGACAATGCAAATAGGAAGGTAATATACAATTTACCTATCCTCTTATGTCCGGAGGAGGCATGGTTTCACCATTGAGAATGAATGAAAATTTGTGGTAGTTTCCAAAATTTGGAAATGTGTGGAATCTACCAATGGAGCTATCCAAGTTTTTGTAGAGCATCGAAAACGGGGTGTCTTTGGAAGGAGAGTTAGCACCAGTTCTTTCTTAAGAGTTTGGAAGCATGGGATGCACTGTAACAATGAAAATTAGTTTTGTAACTTTTTTTATTTACCCTACCATGGTGTGCCTGATGACAGAGATGTGCATCGATGCATAATGTTCAACGATACATGTGCGTTTTATTTGGTGCGTGTTATTTTTATTATAACGTATGATATTGCTTTTGAACATTGAAGCTCCGATTCATACGTACCTTAAAGGTGCATCGATAAAAAACCTCCGCAAAAACCTCCGACCACCTGCCTCCGCTGTAAATAGAGTAGGGATATTATTTTCGGGGAGATTCCATAAAAATCTCTGTAAGAAGGTATTCTCCTTGTAGCGATATTTGATTACTTAGTCACAAGACCGCAACATTTGCAACATAACGCCAATAAAACCCTCATTACTTGTTCTTCTTAACTTTGGTTATTAGGGGTGATTGTAGATGGTTAGGTCCAACTATCAAGATGATTGTGTCCTTTTATCTTGGGTTCCTATCTACATATTTTTTTGGATAGTGTTAAATGATCAAATGTTTTTTCCTCACTATTTTTCATTGTATAGTAGATATCTTTTTACACAATCCCTTGTGTTTTCTTATATTTTTATGACATCTGTAATCCCATTTACAATTAGTGGTTATTAGCTTAATAAAAATTCCATTTCATATAGGAAATGGATAAAAATATTTCTCAAAAGTTTCCCAAGTGTTTCCATGCCATTTCCATACAGTAATTTCTTGTATAGAAACATGCCCAAAGTTAGAAATTCCGGATGCATAGCCTATAAGTGATCTATAAATTACCAGATATGTCATCATCGCTTTTCCATTAGTAATCCCTTGCTCACCTCTTCCTTGGAAACACTACAAGGAGAACACCTTCTTGCAAAAAAGGATTTATCGATAAAGCCTTTGGTCTATTCAAAAAATGGTGGAGTTGTGCTGCTCGCCCAATGTGAAATCCTATGGCATTCTACTCGAACATTTGTGTAAATTAGAGAACATTGTAGAGCCTTGTAATCTTGTTTTTGATATGGTGAAGAAGAAACTTAAGCCTGATGTGTGTACAAATAAGAGATTTATTAGATGCCTAAGTGAAGTAGGTGAGAAGGAGAATATGGGAGGCCTCATTCCCCCCGAAAAAAATCTCATGATCTCTAAACTCTTATAACCTTGAATCTTAGGCCCAAGCATTACATAAAATCTCCTATGCTTAAATCAACAACCCCATATAAGGGTATTTCATTGATTTTTCCTACATCCATGGATTTTCCTCCAAAATGTTGGTTGTTAACACATTTTGTTTCCATTCATTTGATGGGTGAATTATGGCATTGTCCCGCCGATTCTAATATCCTTCAACAAGACAAAACAATTTTCTGAGAAAACAATTTTTTTTTTTCCAATAAGCTACAAATTGTTTGTTCCAGGTTGGCCTACATGTGGCATGTTTCACATATATTCCTATGATGTATATAATTCTGAAATACATAAAATTAATAATATATAGGAGCACTACCCTCATCTTCTTTCCCCTCATCAAATTGGGGGGAGCTTTGTCCTTCTATTTCCATGGGGTCTCTTAGTTGATGGAACATCTCTTCCTCCTTAGGCTTAGCTTGAAAATAATTCTATATTCCCTTGTTGTTGGAGGTCATAGTTGAGGATTCCATACGTTTGTTGAGTGTAAGGTCACATAGCTTGGTACACTTTGCTTCAATAAAATATATCATTTGCTTCTGATGCACAAAAATATTCATGGTATTAGCTATTTGATCGGTACAAGATTTATCAATCTCTGACACTTTGGAAGACACAGATAAAATAACATCTCTATTAGCTTGAATTCGTTCCTCATGTCAATGGATAACTATATGGAATTCCTGAATGTCTCTCCTATCCATATTATCTAAATTTGCACATGCAACCTGAAAAGGATATGTCTGGGAAGAGCCATATCCTTTGCTTACCCTATCATTGTGAAAAACAAAAACACATGTAATTCCAACACTATAGCTACCGTCACTAGTGGACAGATAATTTGGTTGGAAGACCTGAAACTGGAAAAAACTCACATCCCTAAACTCAAATGCATTGCACCAGGTAAGTATGAAGCACAAACTTTGTACTCTAAACCCAGTTTCACACCAACCTATACAAGTTTTACTGCACCAATCAACTTTGGCATAGCTAGAGACAACTACAGCACGAAATCATAGAGACACCAAGTTTGTGACAACATTAAATGTGAACGAAATGTTACAAATAGAAATAACCTTGTTCCTTTTGTACTCGTCTCCCCAATTATAATTTATCCGCTGCAAAGGTTCTATGATGCGTGGAGAGGAGACTTTCCCCAGAGTCCACTACCCAAATTCTTTTGATTCTCCAAGAACTAAATCAAAGAAGGAAGGAATGGGAAGAGAGTGAGAATCTAATCAATACCATGAAAATTGAAAGGGAAATTTTACCCCATTCAACTCCTTGCTTGCACAAAAAATTATTGGAAGAAAAGGACCAATCCAAAGATGGGATAAACCAGAGTAGTTTCCAAAGCTCATCTAGATCCTTCCAGATTTCCAGACACAAGAGAAATCCAGTCCACAAAACTCCATTGATCAGACCTCAACTCATCCATTATCTCACCGCAGTTGTACCTGGTAATTGAGTGGCATTCAAATACCACATTTGTAGAATTAATTTGCATGAAGAGGAGGGTGTTGGGTGTCCTCGGAATTCCCTTCTCGAGGCTTTCCAACTAAAAATTAAATGTCAAGTAATGTTGATATTGAATGAGCTCGATTCCACTTAAAACATTGCTTAAGGGATGGCCATAAGGTCTTGTACCCTATTTTTAATCAAATTCCAAGGCTAATTTCTTTCACTCGCTTGGCCCAAAGGTCTTCTTCCACATTCATATCCCTCTTTGATCCCTCTTAATGTGGTAAAGAGTATTCTAATGAAGGACCTGGGTTTCTGCTTGATTCTTGAGATGATGGTATTTAAATGCCAAGGCTAAGTTGTATCACTCGCTTGGCCCAAAGGTCTTCTTCCCCATTCAAATCCCTCTTAAATCACTTTTAATGTGGTATAGTCTAATGAAGGATCTATGTTTCTACTTGATTCTAGATATGATGGTATTTACCTTGATGCCTTCTAGAGTGGATCTTGTATCCCATTTTTAATGAAATTTCCAAGGCTAAGTTTTGCCAGTCGCTTGGCCCAAAGGTCTTCTTCCCCATTAAAATCCCTCTTAATGTGGTAAAGGATATTCTAATGAAGGACTTGAGTTCCTTCTTGATTCTAGAGATGATGATATTTAACTTGGTGCATTCCAGAGTGGATTTGTTGATCATTTCCTTGACTATAAGCATTAAGTTTCCAAAGACAAATAGATCTCCAATATTTTCCTCCTTAGCTATAGATAGGCCACACCATAGAGCATAAGCCTCAACTAATTTGTTGGATAGGTTAACTAACCCCTAGGCGAACAAGATTATGGAAGTTCCTCTAGGATCATGAAGACTTACCCCCACTCCTGCCATCCCTAGGTTGTTCTTTAAGGCCCCATCAAAGAAAATAAAAAATGGTCTTTGTTGTACTTCCCACACCATAAATTATTTTTTCTCCATTCTCACTTTCCATTAAGGACATCAAATTGTCTTGGATATGACTTTAGCAGTGGTGTCTTGGCACAAATTAAAACCATTTTATCCAAACTTCTTCTACACTAACCATAACTTTATCTTCCTTTTTATTCTGGTTTTGAGGCGCTATGTTAAGAGGGCTTTGGATTTGGTTGCAATTACTGTAGGTTTATCCCAAACATTATTGAATATCACCTTATTTCTATCTAGCCAAAGCTTCCAACAAATGTATTTTCGAATTGGAAACCAAACTCTTTTAAAACTATTTTTATTTTTAAAGGTCCCTTGGTAGTTTTTGCATCATGGAGTGCACATATCAACCCACGAGATTGGCCAATGCACTCAGTGGCTTATCCCAACAAAAACATAGATCCGAATTTCTCTAGAAATATTGCATTCAAAGAATATATGTTATATTGTTTCTATTGTTGCACCATATAATTCACATCTAGGAGGACCTTGTATTCCTATTTTCCTCAAGTTCTCTGCAGTTATAAGTTTCCCATGGGTCATGATCCAACAAAAGGCATTATTTTTAGGGAGCCAGCCACTATTCCAAATGTGCTTCCACAAAGATGAGCATTGAGGCAATGTAAGAGAGGTCATAAAGGAGAGTTATTCATCTTTCACCCGATATGCAGAGTCTCTCCATCCCCTATAATCATTTATATTCAGATTCCATGGAGTGAAGCTATTGAGAGCATAAGAGATAACATAAATCAAAGGGCACAAAGGTTCTAGAGGTGATCCAAGGTTCCATATCATCCATTTTCCAGATTTTTCATCCCATATAAAAATATCATTTAGTGTTTTTAGATTAGCATTATCCATCTAGATTCTAAGAGGGCCTAATTTAATTTTAATAGCAAGGGATTCCTGCCCTATAATGATGTCATGCCAAATCGAGATATCCTTTCCATTCCTTGGAATCCATGTGATCTTTTAGTTTATTAAAGAAGTTGTCAATTTCAAAAGATTAAGGATATGCGATCCCTTTTGAGGGTCCATTGGGTTCTTTGTACACCTACTTCTTACACCCATGAATTATTTCTTTCATAGAACCTTCTTCCACCATTCTAGTCTGTGTGTCAGTGACCTCCACAATAATTTGGCTTCCATTTCCAAATTCATAAGAGCCAAATCTTTTATTCCCAATCCATCCCCATCCTTTGGAAGCCTGAGAATCTTCCAATTTACGAGGTGAAACTTCTTGGTGTTAGACTTACCTCCTTTCCAAATAAAATTTCTTATGTTAAGGTTGATTTGATTCATAATACCAACCGATGCTAGTATGCCTAAGCATTGGTATATAAAATGTTAGGTTAAATCTGGGGTCTAAATTGGGTCATAAGAAAAGTCCACATTGATGAGTTAGAATTAAAAAACCAATAGAGTTTCAAGAAATTGAGTCAACAATAATCGTTGAGCTGGATCTAGAGAAGTCAAAGATACCCATGTGTCATATTTTTATCTGGAAATATTTAACTACATAT
>JASDQU010104009.1:565498-578964 GCA_032191745.1 Picea mariana | reverse complement strand
TAGATATAGATATAGATATAGATATAGATATAGATATAGATATAGATATAGATATAGATATGGTGGAATATGGATTTGGTTAGAGTTGGGTTAAGCTTGACCCTGCTCGGCCTTTGTGTTCATGGCGGAAAATGGTCGCGATAAGAGCTTTAATTACCATGCTTAACCTTTGTCAAGGGCCTTTCGTTTAAACGTGAAGGTGGTGGGATCTTATCAAAGTTTTAAATGAGGCTAATGATGTAATCTATAATTTATCGAATGGAGGAGGAATGTGTAGATTACGAGGCAAAATGGATCATCCTAGAGGATATTTTTGTCAGTGACGAGGAATTTGTTAGTATGCAGCAATACATGCATATTGAATGCATAATGGCTCCAGAACCATTCGATGGTCATGTACGCAGTTTGGGATCAACTCTCCCAGTTTTTGAAGGCCTCCATGACATAAGAGGATGTCATAACCCCACAATCGACGATAATTTTTGCATGAGAGTGCATGCAAGCTCGAAGGGGTAACAAGAACAACTCATTTCATGCAGAAATTTTTTGCAAGCAATCCATCAGTGTAAGAGGAAGGAAGCTAATCCACAAGTGTTGTGCTTTAAGAGTTTAATGCCTCGTGGTGGAGAACCTTCCCGCTTGACCAAGCACAAGGCTAGGTGTTGGAAGGCTCAGAAGGAGAAGCGTCGTATGGTCGTGGGGGAGGACATAGTCACGAGTGAAATCCCAACATTGTTGGGACACACAATGATGTGTCTCTTTTGCGAGAAGGTGGTGCGTGCCTCAAATTTGGCAGGATAGTTGGACGTGAACTGAACATATTTTCTAGGCTATCGGTCTATATTCCATACTCTTTCAAGAGGGTGGTGTTGGATAGTTGGTTGTCATTGATGTTGATGGATAGATGGTTGTTATTGATGTCAACATAAATGGTTTTCATTGATGTCAACATATGTGATGGCTGCATTTGAAGATGTTTACAAGAATCCCAAAGTTGTTTGAGGAATAAGGACAATGTGAATGCAGATAGCACACTAATATATGGATAGTCACTGTCGTTATGTTTCCAATGGTAGTTGGTACGTCACGTGGTTCCTCACGGTTGAGGAGTTATGCCCTCATGAAGTTGAAATCCACGAAGGATGGTTAAGAAGCCCCTAAACGGTTGCAACAAGAAGTTACAAGTCATTAATTAAAGGGTAAAACAATTATAACAAGAAAGTATAGGTCGACCCTAAAGTTAAGGAAATAATTCACATGGAAAAGTATAAATACACTTCAAGAATCCTCTCATTAAAACACACACAAGTTCAATGATTATCTATCTTTCAAGTGATATTTTGGTTTATCTTTTCATAGTATATTCAAGGTAGCGAAGTATGAGGTAGTGAAGTCTAAGGTAGCGAAGGGAAGTGAAGGAAAAGTTTGAAAATTAGCTTTCTGAGGTTATCCGCCAGTTACAGTGGAGCAGGGCATGGACATCTACAGGTCACAATGGAGCAAAGCGCAAACATCTACGGGTTTATAGTGTGCAAGTCGCGGATCTGTGGAAAAGGGCTTGAAGAAGATGATATCTCTTGTTTTCTAAAGATGACATGCACCAGGTTGGTTTGTTGTCTGAGATTATATGCTTCATGTATTCTTCATGAGTAAAGGTATGTCTTTTATGTGCTTGTTTGAGGCTTGTATCATGGATGGTATGGCACATGCTTAAGGCATGTCCTGGAAACCCTTGGTTGAGGTTCATGCCTTGGTGATATTGATACATGCTTGAGACATATCCTTGGTATATTGTGTATGGTTGTTATGGTTCATTGTTAGATGCACATCTTTGTGATATTGGCATATATTTGAGACATATACTTGGTATATGATCTTGGATGTTATGGTGCATACTTGAGGCATGTCTTTGGTATCTTGTTGAGACATTGGAACATGCTTGAGGCACATCTTATGGGCATGGTGTGAGGTATATTTTGGTACATGTATGAGGTGCATTTCTTGGTGATATTGATGCAAGTTTGAGGCACATCTTGATGAGGTTATGACACATGTTTGCGGTACATGCATTGGATGTTGTGGTACATGCTTGAGGCATGTTTTGGTGATGTTGGTACATATTGAGACACATCTTGATGATATCATGGTACATTGATTAAAAGCATATCCTAGATATCTTGGTATCTGGTTTGGTATATGTCATGGTGATGTTATCAAATGCTTGAGGCACTTCATTGATGATATCTTATGGTACATGGTGTATTGCATGATTGAGACATATCATGAGTGATATGGTATATGGTACATTGCTAGAGACACTTCTTGGTGATCTTGGTACATGGTATGATATAGGTTCTTGTACATGGTTGATGTACATGATATGGTACATGGTTGATGCATGATATGGTACAGGTTTGATACATGGTATGGTACATGTTCTGGTACATGGTTGATGTACATGGTATGGTGATGGTTTTGGTATCTGTGTGAGTGGATTTGGTTATAGTTGGTTTATGATGGTATATCAGTGACAAAGACAGTGACAGTGGTAGTGACAACAATAGGGTCAGTGACATGTTGGATGATTGGTTGGTCATCGGTGACATGTTGGTGCGAAAGTGGTAGTCACAGGTTGATGTGGCAATGACAGTGACAGGTTGGTTGATGTGACAGTGACAATGACAGTTTGGTTGACGTGACAATGATAGTGACATGGTGGTTGATGTTACTATGATAGTTTGGTTGATGCATCAGTGATAGTGGAAATTATAGGTTGATCAATGGTAGTGACAATGAGTCTACACTTATATTTTAGGGCGACAGGATAGGGCAGGAAAAAGGGTTTTATCCTCCTTTCGTTTCGGAGAATTCAGGGAGTTTTAGCTTCCTTAAGGTTGGAGCCTATAAATCAGAGAGTTGTAGATTCCTTCAAGTTGTAGCCTATAAATCAGAGAGTTGTAGCTTCCTTCAGGTTGGAGCATGTAAATCAAGGAGTTTTATCCTCCTTCTGGTTGGTGCTGAACAAATCAAGGATTTAGAGCTTCCTTCAGGTTGGAGCCTGCAAATCAGGGGGTCGTAGCCTTCTTTCGGTTGGTGCTGGAGAATTTAGGGCTTTGGAGCTTCCTTCAGGTTGGTGTCTATAAATTAGGGGGTTGGTGCCTCCTTCCAGTTGGTGCTGGAGAATTGGGAAGTTGGTGCTTCCTATGCATGTATTCTTGATATATATATATAAGAAATCATTTCGTGGTTTTCTCCCATTTGGGTTTCCACGTAAATTATGGTGTACCATGTATCTGTGGTTGTTTATTATGCACCGATGAATGATATTATTTATGATGCAATGATATATTGAATACATAAAAGATAAATATTGAATATTGCTAATAAAGTTGAAGTTGATATATAATGTGGTTGAAAGTGGTAAAATGTGCTCATACCGATTCACCCCCCTCCCTCTCAGTATTCCAACAGGTGGATTGTATTCAAGTTAAATTTGAAGGAGGACATAGAGAAAATTTTCAGTTGTGTGCATAATTGAGGGCCATCGGGTCTCATTCTGAAGGGATGGGCAGTGAATTTTGACCCAGCTCATGACACACTTTTTCTCACGAAAGGCAAGGTAATTATGTCAATTTTTTCGATTGTGTTCTAGAGAAAAGATATTCTGGTGTCCATTGGAAACTAGATTAGGAGGTTTGTGGGGTGTGAGCCAGGATGGGAAACCAAAAAAGATAGGTGTTGGACATGGATATAGATCGAAGTAGAACTTAGAGCTGGTTTACTGGACGAAATTGAACTGGTATATGGAGGATTTTATTAAGTTCAACACATAGATTACTAGAAGGTGCCTTCCAAATGTTTCAGATGTCACGAAGTGGGTCATATATTGGCTCAATACTGAAGCCCCCCTTCTTAGTTCCCACAATTCAAAAAATCATGGAAGCGGAAAGCGATTGAAGTCTCAAAGGAAACATGCAGCATCAAATTCAGGTAAGTCAACTGGTCCTTTGGAAAAAAACCCGTATTTTCTAAATTTTGAAAAGGAGGTATTGTCAGAATCAAAATTCAACTTAGTGGATTTTGTTAAGGGCGTTGGTTTGTCTCCTCCTCCTCTGTATTCCCCCAAGAAAGCTTAGGTCCTTTCTAGCCCTTAGGTATTGGAGCATTGAGTTTCTCAGATTCCTCTTTCCTCTGATGTGGGTACTATCCCTAAGCCCCTGGCTCCTCTGGAGGCAAGGGAGGAATCACCTTCTATCTCTCCCTCATGCTCTTTTTCCTCGAAGTCCGTCATAAAATCAAAGTATTTGTTAAGATATCGAGTTAAAAAACGACTAGAGATGTCTTGTGCTGGAGGTTTAGCATTGGATAAGGGGATGTCTAAAAAATTAGGTAAAAATATCATCTAACCCTATCCAAACAACAAGATATGAAGGAAATCAAATACATAAAACAATCAACCATTTTGAGGGCCCTTGGAGCGGGGAAAGCCCTGGACATAAGTTACAAATGATTATTTTGTCTGTCATTACTCGTGGGGTAGGGGCACCCCTAAAATTTAGTCCCTCAAAAGAATGGTCATTGAATGCAAACCTGATATTTCATTAGTTCAATAAACAATGTGCTATGGTGAAAAGGCTATGGAAGCCTTCAACTATTGGATAAGGGATTGGTCATTTTGTGCAAAGGATGCCATAGGTTTTTCGGGTGGTCTCATTTTTGTATTGGTCACAAATTTTAAGAAAGTCTTGTAACGACCCTGCTTAAATAGACGTATAGGATTATTAATTATAATTAATTTAATAATCTAACTGTCCTAAAAGATTAGCTAAACAATAATTATTTCTTAAAATAACATTAACTAATTAATTATTATTAATTAATTATTCATGATTGTTAATGATTAAATTAAGTATTAATTAACTCATTAATTAATAAGGTAAAGAAATAAAAGGAGGATAATAAATTATATTATTAAATTAAGTTGCGTAACCGAAAAAGGGATCACATATTAACTACAAGAGGATAAAATAATAATAAAGGGGATAAGGGGCATTAACGACGAAAGGATAAGAAGGTAATAAATGGGTTAGGTAGGAAATACATGAGGGGGAAGTCGGTGAAGGAGGGATATGGAGGGGAAGGAGGTTTACGAGAAGGACATTCTATGGGAGATTGGGAGGGGGATTTTGGGAGCTCTGGGATTTGCAGAGAGAAGTGAAATTTTGGGGTGGGATTGCATCAGTCAAGCACCGGGGTTGCTGGAGGTTTTGGGCACGGGGGCCAGGATATCCATATGATATCCTGGAGCTAGGAAGTTACCTAGTTGGCAGGGTGGAACTAGGTATTGGGCAACGTTTTACAGTGCAACAACGGTCAATAAGGCATTTGGACAACGAAGGTTTATTAGCATCAGGTTCAGGTATTTTAAATTATGCATTGTTTTAATCTGTTATTAAATTTATTATTTGTTGTTAAATTTAGGTTACTGAAGTTATTATTATGAAGATTATTATTCTGTTATGAAGTTACTGCCTTAGTTTATGAAATAAATTGATGTTAAATCTATTCGGCCCCTACAAGTCTCTTTGATGGTTACTCATTCTTGAATTATTTTAGATGTGGAGGATTTCTCCCTAGCCTTGTCCTTTAGAATCATAAACATCTATGGTCCTTATGCATATAAATGATCGTTCTAGGAGGGCTTAAACAAATTTGGCATCCTTTAGGCTCTTGATGTAGTTCTAGGAGGTGATTTAAATTTCACTTTGTCCCTTAAAGAAGTCCAGGGGAAGCATCCCAAATGGGACCCATTGATAGTCTTCTTTGCCCATTAGATATCCTATCACAACTTGGTGGACCTAGAGCCCCCCAAAATCTCTTAGATGTGGAGAAATGGTAGAAATGGTGAGGATATGGTAGCTAAAAGGCTTGATACGTTCATGGTGGTGGAAGACATGTTGGCCAACCCTTGGATCATCAAATTGTCAGTGACGATTGGGGGTATTTATAATCATATTCCTATCACGTTGAATATTGCAAAAGATGGTTGAAAACCCCGAGCTCCCTTAAAATTCCATCATGACTGGTTGAAAGAATCAAATTACAGGAAACTTATTGCAGACACATGGACTCATCTCAAAGATATTCTTGGTAGCTCTTATATGCATCAACTGGCTTCTAACCTGGAAAAATTCAATCGGTTATCCAGGTTTTGGTCATGTAATTTCAACCTAAAAAACCAAGATCTCTTGAGGGAGGTCGAAGGTAGGCTTTCCAATTGTTAATTTCAAAACCTGTTGATTCCCTTTCAAAGGAGGAAGAATCAGAACTCAGAACTTTACTGAACAAGAAGATCGAGCTTTTGGCTTTAGAGGAATCAAAGTGGAGACTAAAAAGTTGGCTCTAAGAAGTAGACAATAACTCCATTTTTTTTCATAGCTATGTAAACCACCAGAGAAACCTCAATTTTATAACCAAAATCATAAATCCAAAGGGCCATAAGGTCTCCTTTTTTTTGAGATTTCCAAACTGGGAGTAAGCTATTTTTCTGTCGTTTTCACTACATTGGTTGGGTGTCCTATAAAGGAAATTTTAGAGGTAATCGATCTCTTTCCAATATCCATCTTAGAATAGATGAATGAGTCATATTTAGAATAGATGGATGAGTTATATTTAGTCCACTTTCATTTCCACTTTTGCGTAAACCTCGTTTCCACTTTTGTATTTATTAAAGTGATACCAAGGTGACATTTATATTTAATCACTTATTAACATTTGAGATATATTTGATCACTTACTAACCTTTGAAATATATTTGATCACTTACTAACCTTTGAAATGATTGTCAATTTATTCAACAATTGATTGCTTCAGTGGATCTAACCATTGGTGGCTGCTGTAAATTGTTTGGGTTTGAAGGGTTGTCCAACTTCGGCGTGGTAAAAATGATGAGAAAAACTTGCTACGAAATATCGACTACCATGTTGATCTGACAGACTCAATGTTCTCGGTGCTGCATCGACAAGTTTCCCTTCGACTACACTCTGAAATGATAGTGCGCGAGAAAATATTCAAGAGGGCGACTCACTAGTATTCGTTCTGCTCAGCATGATCCAGTCTCAATAGAATATACAATCACCATGACAGCTCGACTCGAACAATGTAGTAATTGAAATTGTCTCATTATTTTATTTTCATTCTTTCATTCTTTCAAAGCACTTGACCAGACGATCCCTTTTGTTCTGGTAGTCCATTGCGCTCCTGTAACTCAATATTCATGTAGCTTTTATTGTAGTTCTATGTTATACTCCACTATGGTACTTCTTGTCTTCATGTTTATATCATTACCAACACGATATTTCCATCTATCTCCCCCTTTGGCATTGATGATAACACATCATAAAACAAAATGCTCCCCTAACAATGAGTAATTGTTTTACCATTCTTTTCTCCCCTTTTGACATCAATGTCAAGGCCTCTGATATAAGAACGAGGTTCATCACCAATTGTTTGTTTCTCAACCTTCTTCACTTTGGTATCTTATACCCAAGGCCTCTGATACCTAATTGTTTGTTGCTCAACCTTCTTCAAGGCCCGTGATACCCAATTTTTTGTTGCTCAAACTTCTTTTGTTTTGAGTGATAATACTTTCCATTTTCTATTTTTTTCGCTCCACCTGTCAACAACACTTTATTTTATATTTTATTTTATTTTATTTATTTATTTGGTGAACCTTTTTCCATCCTCCATTTTTGAGAGCTCCCCCTTTCATCACGACCTTTTTTTTTTATTGTAGGGAGATTACTCCCAACTTTTCCCTTAGATGTTCAAATGCTTCTTTAGGCATTGGTTTAGTGAATATGTATGCTATCTGCTCCTTTGAACCAACATAATCCAATGTAACCTTTTTGTCACTAATTTCTCTCTCAAGAAATGATACTTGATGGATATATGTTTGATCTTTGCATGCATGACTGGATTCTTGGAGATGCTAATGGTACTTGTATTGTCACAATAGATAGGTATCAAATGATTACATTCAATTTTAATATCCTCCAATGTTTGTATCATTCATAATATTTGAGTGCAACATTCAACAACTATGATATATTCGGCCTCTGCTATAGATAGTAAAATTGATGATTGTTTTCTACTTGACCATGAGACTAGATATTCCCCTAAGAAAAATGCATTTCCACTAGTGCTCTTTTTGTCATCCACACTACCAGCCCAATCAACATCTGTGTAGGAAATTAGTTCAAATCCTTTATTCCTTGGATACGACAAGACAAAGTCTGATGTGCCCTTAAGATATCTAAATATTCTCTTGACAACCATCACATGTGATTTCTTGGGAGATGATTGAAATCTTGCCACCATTCCTACTGCTTGCATGATATCAGGTCTAGATGCAGTCAAATATAATAGGTTCCCAACCATAGATCTATAAAGAGTTGAATCTACAGTAGGTGATTCATCTTCCTTGCTTAGTTTGAAGCTGGTTGTCAGTGGAGTGCTAACAGGTGCATTTTCAGCTATTCCAAACTTTTTAAGTATCTCTTTCAGGTATTTAGACCGAGTAATAAACATTTCTTTTGTTGACTAAGTGATTTGAAGTCCAAGGAAGAAAGTGAGCTCTCCAATCATAGACATTTCAAACTCTTTTGACATTTCTTGAGCAAATTTACGACTTGATTCATCATTGTTGCAACCAAATATGATGTCATCCACATAAATCACTGTGACTAACAAATTGTATTTTTCAATTCTAAGATAGATATTGTTGTTAGATATGCCTCTTTTGAATCCTTGTTGCAGTAGGTACTTATCCAGTCTTGCATACCATGCTTTGGGTGCTTGTTTAAGTCCGTAGAGTTCCTTCTTCAATTTATACTCTTGTTCTTCTTTTCCTGGTTGTTCAAATCCTTCTGGATGCTCTGTGAGGACTTCTTCTTTTAGGTCTCCATTCAGAAATGCAAACTTTACATCCATCTGATAGACTTTAAAATTCTTAAAGTATGAGTATGCTAGAAATAATATGATGGCTTCCATTCTTGCAACTGGAGCAAAGGTTTGTTCAAAGTCAATCCATTCTACTTTTGCATACCCTTTCCACACCAATATTGATTTATTTTTTATAACTTGACCATCTTCATTAAATTTATTTTTTAAAATTCACTTGGTCCCTACCACATATTTATTTTTTGGTCTTGGGACAAGTTCCCAGGTCTGGTTTTTCTCTATTTGATCCAGCTCTTCATTCATGGCTTTGATCCAGTCTTCATCTTTACTAGCCTCTGCAAATGTTTTGGGTTCTATTAAGGATAGGAAGGCTTGTTCTAATTTGTACATTATTTTTCTTCTTGTTTCAACTCCAACACTTTTATTACTAAGGATTAGATTTTCCGGATGATTTCTTTGTACTCTCCTTGATGGTGCTTTTGTATCTTGTCTTGGTGACTCTTCTTCTATGTTTTCTTGTGATTCTTCTTCTTCCTTTTCTTCTTCACGTTGTGAGTCTTTCTTTTGTATATCTATACTTTCTTAATCATTATCATCTCTTATTCTTTCATTAATTTGTGGATTAACTAGAGATTTGATCCCTTTTTGTTTTTAGATCTTCCACTTTTACATTTGCACTTTCCACAATCTTGTGTAGCCTTAGATTATAACATTTGTGGGCCTTTTTGGTCTATGAGTAACCAATAAATATGCCTTCATCGGTTCTAGAATCAAATTTTCCTAGGTTATCATCATCTCTCTTTATGTAGCATTTGCTCCTAAAAGCTTTGAAGTGCTTAATTCATGTTGACATGTTATACCATAACTCATATGGTGTATTTTCATAGTTAACTCTAAGTTGTCCTCTGTTGGGTATGTATACAGATGTATAGACTGCTTCTCTCCAATATATATCTCATAACTTGGTTTCATTTAACATAGTTCTGGTTGCTTCTTGAACTATTCTATTTTCCCTTTCAACAACTTTATTTTTCCGAGGAGTCCTTGGAGCATAAAAATGTCTTTTGATTCCACGAGTTTCACAAAACTCATTGAATTTGTTGGAAGTAAATTCCCCTCCATTGTCTGATTCAAGACACTTGATTTTGAGATCAGTCTCATTTTCAGCGAGTGCTTTGAAATCTTTAAATTTTTCAAAAGCTTCTGATTTTTCTTTAAGAAAACACACCCAAGTCGTTCTAGTATAGTCATAAATGAATAAAATAAAATAATATTCTCCTTGTATACTCTTTGTTCTTCTTGGCCCACATAGGTCAGTATGAACAAGTTCTAATGGTTTTGAGGTAGAATACTCTTTCGTCTTGAATTTTACTTTTGTTTGCTTCCTATGTTAGCAGTGTTTACAAACAAGGTTTGAAGGTTTTATAATTTTTCGGCATACCTCTCATAGCTTCCTTGTTACTTAATTTTACCAAATGATCAAAATTTATGTGTCCCGTTTTTCTATGCCACATCCAATTTTCATCTATTTGATTCATGCAACATTTCTTTTTTTTTAATATAAACATCGCTTGGTGTCCTTCTTGCAATAGCTACTAATTTTCCAAAGTCTTATTTTCTAATCTCACATTTTTTAGAGTAAAAAATGAGAATATGTCCTTGATCACATGTTTGGCTCACACTAAGGAGATTCGGTTTCAAATTTTCAACTAATAGGACATTTTTTGCTTTAGTTCTGTCATTTCCTAGACTCACTGTCCCCTTACCAAGTATTTTGGCAGAGACATCATCTCCAAATGTAACCTTTCATTTTCCAGGATGAGGAATTGTTTTGATTTCCTTCCATATGTTTTGAACACCCACTGTCGACATACCATTGAATTCTTTTATCTTTGGCATACAATGCTACCTTACATTCTGTTTCCTTTTGTTTTTATTTTCTAGAAAAGTTGAAGTAATTGTCTTCATGGTAGATTCTAATAATTTGCAATTACTAGATTTATGACCATAATTGTTGCTTTTGTAACATTTGATGTTGTAATCTATTAGTGGAGAAAATGAATTGCAGTTTCTGCTCCTTTGATTACTACTAGACTTGTTGTTCCTATGGAAATATTCTTGAAAACTTTTATGATAGTTCTTTTTATAAGCTTTATAATCTAATGCTTTATTCCCAAAATTATGACAAGAAAAACAATATCCAAGAAAGAGTTGTTGATACCTTTTTGGATGAATTCTTCTTGGAGTAGTATTTCTTCTGTACTCATTTATTTTTGGAGAGAGTGCAAATCTCTGTTGAGTAGAGTCAGTGTTTTTATGGTTCTTTTCTCTTTTGAAGGAGCTCTGAAGGGCAGCTGCATAAGTCTTTGGATTTTTATCACTTTTTTGTATTTTAGATTTTAAGCCTTTATTCGTTTGTTTGTGATCATAACCCATTTCAGCTTTATTACTTGATGGTATTTGACTGTTAAGGATGTCATCCAATATTTTTGAACTACTTTCAAACTTTGAAAGGTTAGTGCCTTTTTCAAGTTTCCTTCTTAGAATAACTATTTCAACCTCTAAATTTTAACATGTTTTGTTCCTTGTCAATAAGTCGTTTACTTACGATTTATTCAATTTTTTTAGCTTCTTGTAGTTGAGTTTTTAAATCAACAATGATTTGTTCTGTCTTCT
This sequence comes from Picea mariana, assembly GCA_032191745.1. Classification (NCBI taxonomy): domain Eukaryota; kingdom Viridiplantae; phylum Streptophyta; class Pinopsida; order Pinales; family Pinaceae; genus Picea; species Picea mariana. The sequence continues at coordinate 567,327 of JASDQU010104009.1, read as the reverse complement.
TGATTCTTTTTTTTTTTTTTACTATAACGGCTATGGGTCTTTATTATTCAAACTGGCAAAAGACTGCCCGGGAGTTACATTCACAAAGAGTCTTCCGACATTTCAATTCCTGTCTGCCTTGTATCAGGATAGATCTCCATGGATACAGAGGTTTGGACGATAACTATCTGTTGCATTTTTCTGAACAGAGCCTAATAGCTGGCGAACATGGCTAGATCGACTGTCAATAGCAATAGTCAATCGCAGCTTCAGAAACATCCAATCGCTGCGCCTTCAGAGCTCCAAACGCAGCGCTGAGAAACTCAAGAATGGATTGAGTGTTTTTGATCTTTTGGAGACTACTATGGCTTCCGATCTTCTGGCCTGAGATTCGTTGCATCTTTGACTAAAACCAACTGAATCTTAATGAGCGATTCTGCCTGAGTCTATACCTTGCTTCCCAGATTTGGTAAGGTGCACTTCATTTCTACTCCGCGTTTCGACATTTTCAGCAGCAGGGGGGATGAGCCTGGCAGAGAGAGGATTGCCAGGCGTCCAAACTCCTATTGGTCTCCAGCTTCCACTTAGTGCGAAATCGAGCTCGGTGCTTGCCTGAGAGAGAGAGCAGAGTGATCCTACCTTCCTTGATCACGAGAGTTCTTTACTACAGGGGGACTGCCTTTGAAACAGGGTACCTCAGAATCCTCGAACAGAAGTGGCAACCCCTTCCAAGAGGGAGAAGGAAATGCTCTGTCAATGCCAAGTTGCAGCAGTCTACAGGATAGGGCAGAGGGAGTCCCTTCCATTGATTTTGATTTCCCCTTTTTCCATGGAGGAGCCTACATTTGCCTCGGAATCCGCTTGTTGATTAAGACCTCTTAGCACATGATAGAAGTTGACTTGATCGAACTCCCTCACTAGGTTCAGGATTCTTGAGAAGAGATGAGACAGTGGGATTTGATGCGGCCTTTTTCTTCCAACCAAGGATTGAATTACAATCCTGGAATCCCCAACAACCACCAGATTTGGAATTCGTTGAGACCTTGCTTGTCTGAGGCCTTGCCATAGAGCAAGGTATTCCGCTGAGTTGTTCGATAGAAGCCCAAGTCCCCAAGCGAAGGAGAGGACTAAATTGCCTTCCGGATCATAAAGAACCCCACCTCCCCCTGCATTTCTGGGGTTACCCTTTGAAGCACCGTCAATCATCAGCACATGCTTTTCAAGTGTGGATCTCCACTTGATGAATTCATTTTCTTCTAGTCTGATTTCCCATGGMGAATGAATACTCTGSGAGGTCTTGATCCTTGAYAYCAGCARTGGGTTCAGCTCTRAAAWCCAKTTATGGGTAGCCTGATCAGGGGCAATTTCATTACAGAGCAAGGGTTTAGAGGACACTAGCTCGTTGACTAAACTCTTAACTTTTGATGCCAAGCGAGCAGGGGGGGACGCTGAATCTCTGAAGATTCTTCCATTTCACTCCAGCCAAAGGTTCCAGCTAATTAATTTAGGAATCCATACCCAACAGTTTTTTAGCAGAGTCATTTTGGCCAAAGGGAAGGGAGTTGTATTCAACCAAGAGTGAAAGAGAGCAGAAATGGAGGTCGGAAGGGTGATATTGAGCTGACCCAAGATCAAATTCCACAGATCACAAGCATAAGGGCAGAGTAAGAGCAGGTGGACAGCAGACTCCTCACTGTTGCAGCACAGGGGTCACCTTGAGGGGCCTTCCCACCCTCTTTTCCTAAGAACGTCGAAGGTGAGGATGTTGTTGTGTAACAGGGTCCAACAGAAAAGATCAATCTTGGGGAGAGAAGGGAAGTCCCAGAGAGTATTCCAAAGAGTGGGATCCG
>JASDQU010104009.1:531392-564092 GCA_032191745.1 Picea mariana | reverse complement strand
AACACTACAACAGATAAAAGATAAGTAATCTGAGTTATGTTTTAACACATTTGACATGACTGTGCTGTTTTGTATCATGTTTTCCGCTGTGTAATTGAATTACTGTTGCATGCTATGGTTTGCTAATGGTAACAGTAACTTATATATATATATTACTCTGTGAATTAAGTGTGTTTAATTCTGGTTAAATGCATTTGTTTTTAAATCCATGTAATGAATGGATGATTGAGAGGTTGGGTGAACCTGGGTAGTGAAAGGGTACACTAAAAATTGGTATCAGAGCAAATAGGTACACTACAAATACAGTTGAGATTTTAACCAACGATATTGAATCATGCTAGTTTGTGACAAAGGGATCCTAGCATTTCTTGGGAAATGATAGTCGATCCTATAGGAATGGGATTATGTTGAAGAACACTAATATTTAAACTAAAATAGCAATGTGAATGGATGGAGAGAATCTGTAACAGTAATGAATTATTTCTTTAATGAAGGGTTAAACCTAGTATAGGTGTATAACCCCTCGCGGTCAGAGGAATGAGTCTGGTGACCATTCCTTGAAAAAGGGAGAGCATGTGCATCTCTCAGGTTTCAAAGTGGACTAAGAAACAATTTTTTTTTATAGATACAGGAGTTGTTATACAGGGTTTTTCTAATCAAGTTGATAAACAGAGCTGTAGAAATATAGAGTGATTGAGTGAGAATTCACAACAGCCTCCCTTGCTTGGTGGATAGGAAACTGATCTGCCAGATTTCTTGTGGGAGGAGGAGAGTGGCCTCCATCCCTGACTGTGCTAAACAGAAGGAAGAATTCTAGGTGTAATGGTCAAGACCGATCTTGACCTAAAGATACTCTGGATTTATGAACCAGGATAATTAGTAAGTAACATAATTCGAGATTTCATTTGGGCTCTAAAGGGAACATTCCAAATGGTATTAGACATTAAATTGTTAAAATTAAGATAAAATGGTTGACTAAATGTTGATCCTGAATGTGGTAAAGGAAGTGTTGGGGCTCTTTTAGAAGCCCAATGGGTCAGATTGACATCCAGTGGTGGATGGTGGCCATATAGATATAGTTGGAAGCTAGTTTGGATGATTATCTTACCTTGGGCATGGTTATAATTTCCCAGATTGTATTTATAAGTTGGGTAATGTTCCAAGGATATTGAGGCAAGAGTGTTTTCATGCTAGTTGTTATTGTATAAAAAGGGAACATATTTATGACTATGTCTGATTCAACTTCCATGTGGATGTCGTGTGAATGACTGCAAGCTCTCAACTGAGAGGGAAACTCAATGTTGAGTATCCCTATGAGGCTTGTCATAAGGATGGAAGCAATATCCTTGGAGGAGAATCTGGAAGTCTGAGATGCCCATGTGCATGCATGACATGTAAAGGGTGCAAGCAATGAGCTTGCATGATGAATGTTTGGTTAGGTTTGTGTGTGTTTATGCTTGAGTGCATGGATTTAATGCATTGTGAAGCTTCTTGATATGAAGCCTGGAAGTAATACCAGTTAGGTATGAATGCTATTAAATGTGAATGTGATGCACATGTATGATGTAAGGATATATGTATACTAAAGGCACAATATGGTTGCCTTGATGAGTGATATGTAAGGCAAGAATTGCACTTTCCAAGATTAAGTGAATACCATAGACACGTGGTTGACTCCATTTTTAAAGAGTCATGAAAGTTCTATTTTGAATGATAGCTTAAGGGAAATGTGCTCCATTCCCTCAGGAAAGACGAGTATAAATAAATGAAAGAGTAAATGAGCAAGGATAGTTTGTTGTCGGGATAAGAGGCAAATGATTATGCCTTGAGGATCACATGAGAATGATTTTGAACAATATACCCATGGCAGCTACACATAGGCTTTTGATTAGGCATATGGTTAAGTACATCATGGATGTAAGTTAACAAAACCATAATATGTATGGATACATAATTTGGGTGCATGAAAAAGATGCATTTTTATATCCCTATGGAATATTTGGTAAACAGCTAAAGCTAACTCAAGGTTGAGGCCATCACAGATAGTGATGAACATGCAATAAGGAAGTTGCATGTTGATGGAGTTCCCTATGGGAGAACTATGTGAAAACTCTATCAGGAAGACAAAATCACAACCTTAATAACTATTGAGAACTAAGCAGTTAGCTACAAGCTTATATATACATATATATAAGAATCTTGGATTACATTTTGAAAGCATCATGTAACAAATAGAAGACTAATGAATGAATAAATAAGCATGTTTGATTGAATAGGCTTGGTTGAAGCCATGTTAAGAAAATTTAGTTGTATGCCTCAGATACCCAAGTAGAGTATGATTCAAGAAGAAAACCCTGATTTAATCATGCTACTCAAGAACCTGAAAGAGGAGATGAATGTGATCCGCTCATCAAAGGGAAGACCGATCGCAGTCATCAAATCGGCTTCACTATCCACTGGAGTTAATGGATCAAACACCAGCTGTTCGATTAGATCGACGTCGAGGATCATTGCAGAGTGCGGAGTTGAAATTAACAGACGTGCTAGTTCACGGCCCACAATCAACCAACATCGTTGATCTCGTCGAGATGGTAGATCAACGACCAAGATTAGATAGATTCGGGCGAACACTTTCCATATTGTGGAGAGCGGCCCCCGCAATCACTGTGAACCATAGATCCATGAACAAAGATCGATGTTTGGGAATCATTGCGTAGCGCGAAGGAAATTTTTACGGACGTTTTAGTTCACGACCCACAATCAACCAACGTCGTTGATCTCGTCGGGGTGGAGAATTGTTGTGGGTGGGAAATCCCTCCTACGGACTAGTACTAAGGGTTTTACTCATGCATGCAGAAATGACCTAAAGATTCTTACTTCTTACCATCATCCCATGCCTAAACCCCCATCACTCATATGTAAACACAAGGCTCAAGAGATTAAGTTGACGAACCTTATTTTTCGTGTCTGATGTCGATCACTTTTCACGCTTGGTCATTCTTTGACTACAACTCTCCTCCTAATGTTGACCTGTATTCACAAAAGACAAACAAAGAACTCCACATGCATTTGATCTATGAACTAATGGGTTAGATATTTAATCAATCATACAATCAGTATTCAAATAATGACAATCTCATATGGCGGGACGGGAAAAGCAATTCTTTTATTAACTTCACAATGATACCTTACAATGATAAAGTCAGCCACTCGATCCTGATCCTGGGCTCCTCTTCAAATGTCTTCCAACTACTTTGATTTATACTTCTCTTTGCACAAGGATGGCTAAAGGTTGGGACAAAGGGAATGCTCAATCGGGTATAGTTTCTTTACTATGATTTTCCTCCTTTCAAATGGGACCCCTACCCCTTATTTTATAGGCTAGAAGGAGCTAGGCATTTGGTCGAATGACCGTCCATGCATGGCTGAAAGGTTTAGTTAACTTGCCCAAAGTTGTGTGTTCCGTCAGCAACTTTCCTTTTTCCATGTTTTTGTAGGTACATGTGGGTTGTCTTGGGTCAGCTAGCATGTACACGCTTGTAGTAATGGAACAGGGCGCGTGGGCCTTTATAAAAGGGGTTTTCAAGAAGAGTTGTTCAGTGGTGTTTTGGAAAAGAAGGAATCTAAGATGGCCTGATGCCAGGTAAGCATGTCTGGTGCAAATTAGGGTTATAACAAGAATCAACGACCATGATTAAAAGAGTCGGGCGATCACTTTTCAGATTGCGGATATTGAACTCTTCGATAAAGAGCGAGCATATTGGGATTCCACAATCGTTGTGAACCGTCGATCTGTGAATGATCGATGGGTGAACCTACAAGGAATCCATGTGTTAATGTTGCGTAAAGCACGTACTATGATTGGGTTTTGTGGTTGAATTTAGCACATCGAAGCTTTGTTATCAATCTAAATTCTCGGTCAAACACTTATGTGTTGGAATTATTATTATCTAGAAATCGTGTGGTTTAAAATCGATCGAAGACCCGCGATCATTGTGGAGATTGCATATGCACACAGGTTAACATTGAGACCTGTACCACTAATTTAAATTCAATATAGCATTTTTTTGAGTTTGGGATCCAATTGTAGATCGAACGATCCGTATTCATTGTGGAGATCGAAAGGAGAATTAAACTGTGAGCTAGTTGAGGTTCTGCAATCCCTTACAGCCGTTGGATATGAGGGAAGACAGATCTACACTGTCAAATTGCAATAAAGGGGTTTAGCTAGGATCATAGTGCATGGACACGGAAGCTGAAAGGATAGTGCCTAAAAAGAATAGAGTTGAGGTCACAACTCTCAGTCACATGGAGAGAAAATGGAGTTCCTCCAGGCCAGTCAAGGAAGATAGAGTTTATCACTTTGTGTTAGACCGTGTTCACAATGACTGGTTCTATGGGAATAAAGGTGCTCATAGTTAGCACATTGCATGGAATTGCTTCGAGGAAATGCATGTTTTAATGAGAGGAAGACAATGAACCTTCCATTGAGGAAAGAAGACCTTTTGAAAATTTTACTTACAATGTATGGATGTCAAAGGAAAGCAAATTTGGGTGACCATGAGTGTGGGAACCTTGGTTACTAATGAGGAAATAAGGCTTGGGTGCATTCAAGAGAAACTTATAGTTTCATATGTGTCAACTTTGGATCATGACTAACCTGTAGTAGGAAGCACAGTTTCGCTGCAATAATGAACAAGGATGAATAAGCCATGTGGTGAAGAGCTTGGCTAAACTCCAACACACCATGGAAGAGCGCTTGTCATAAAGTGTGGCAAACTTGAAATCAATGCAAGGGTGCATTGGGTATGAATTTGGCCATGAATATTGGCACATTCATTAAAGTCAATTGATATCTGAATTACATTTGAAAATTTTGGCAAGATGAAAGGATGCATAGGTAAGGGATGATTTTTTTCCCATATTTATATAGATGTGGGGAAATTGTTAGAATGCATAAGTTAAGAAATATTGTGATGACATTTTAAATGTGGTGAGAATATATATATATATATATATATATATATATATACACATGAGAAACTAACATTTTGTTTGGTTGTGTAAAGAATGACTTGCAGGAAGAAAGAGTCTTGGATATGGAAATGTTGCAATCCCATAAGGAACATTGATTGCCTATTGAGCTAAATTGCTATAGGGAGGAAAGTTTCATTCTTATGAATCTAGTTCTGTGCAGAACAGACATGAAAATAAATGAAGAAATTGGAAAATCTGTGGGTGACAGATTTGCAATAAAATTCTGAAATTTAGAATTGTGATGATGTCTCATGAAATCTGTATACCTATGATACAAATGAGAAGAAAATATTTGTTCAAAAAGAACGGATGAAGGCTATCCAGCTGAAAAGAATGAAGGAGGCCACTGCTGAGCCATTGGAACCCTGTGGTAAGCCATGATCGCCTGGAATATGTTATGTTGAGGTAACACAAGCCGGAGGGATGCCTCGACAGAGAAAGTCTGAGGGATGCCTCGAATGTAAGGCTTGATAAAGTCTATGGGATTCTTCCTAAGCGAGAAAACCTTGGCAAGGAAATATGGATCGCCCGAAGAACTATATAACAGAGAAGGGGATGCCTAAGCCTGGACCTGGAGGGTGAGTGAAGCAAGGAAGAGGAGACTCTGATAGTTCTTGTAAACTATTGATTGGGATCATGCACACAATGGGTATGTCAATGAAAAATAGTGAGCTTGGATACAAGACATCCATGTGGATACAAATCCACAAACTGCGCAGATAAGTATTGTACTAGATTATGAAATTTACCTAATATTTTTATGCAACCGTAAAATGTTTTCGCATGAGACTATGATTAATGTGCTTGTTGTCCAAGAACTATTGAAGGAAGGTGACAAATATTAAGAGTCTGAAAAAGGACCTGACCAGGAAAGAAGGTCAAGACTTCTGAAGTGGATGAATGAGAAAGGCATGACATGTGTTATTGAGAAAGAACACTGAGGATGATGTTTCTTTTAAGGGGAGGGGATTGTAACACCCCTATTTCCCCCAACTTGTAATTAATCATTAATTAGGATTACCATGTTGTGGCATGGGAACAATGTAAATGTATTATTTTTTAATTGCCAATAACTAACTGTGGTGGTGAAGCCTTGAAAGTACTAGCCATGATATCACTGGAGGAAAGAATGTGAAAACAATAAGAGAACAGTTAATAAGAAAAGGATCGGTGGTTGAACCCTCAACCACCTCCATGAATGGAAGCATGGTCTAGCCACAGAAGGTCAGCCCGAAGTACCATAGGGTATGACAGACCCATACTTACTCGGGTTCCCTTTTGATAGGAGGGAACAGGATAGGAGGGATGTTTGTGCAAGGCATGCAAGAAGATATGAAGAGAAGAGTGGAGAATGCGAGGAACACTCCAGTGAAGAACGAGTTGAAGGCCACGAGATTGATGCTGAGGAAGCATCTGATAAACCTCGTCGAGGTCATGACAAAGGGAGAAATCTATGAGAGTATGCAGAGAACGAGACATGAGCAGAAGGTCGCGAGCTTGATGTTGAGGAAGCACCTGATAAACCTCGCGAAATATGTGAAAGAGAAAGGATTGTTGAGAATTGGCATAAATTCCTTGGTGATATCATGGCTTGGCACAGGGGTGTCCAAAGTTCTAAGAATGAATTCCTATGATCCTATGGTTGGGTGGAAAGGAAAACACATACAATCAATAAGTTGGATACAGCCTGAAATAGATAAGTATTCTCATATCCTGTGTATTTACACTGTAACTGTGAATTAAAGTTGGATATCCTATGAATGTTGCAGGAATGCATATGTTTGCTTGATGATTAGAATGTATCCCTTTATATTTTCTTAATTGTGTATTTAAGCAAGCAAGGAACTATATGATTTTTTTATGTAAATGCTCGAGCCTCGTGGCAGCTCAAGTTAAAATAAATGAACTATGAGTTCGTCGACCTTGGGCATAGTTTCACGTGTGCCTGTCGACACTCCCAGTCGTTCGGAGTCTCCTGGAAGAAGAAGTCGGTTAAGCTCAGGAAGGATAGAAAGATTCAAGTATCGAAAGGGAATATCCTTTCATTAGGAAGAAGAACGGACGAGGTTAGTTCAGGAGGAGAATAAGTTCTCCATGATCGTCGAATCTGGAGAAGGAACGCGGGGGTTAACCCTTCGATCCCTTTAGACTTTGTGGGTCCAATGAATTGAGCATAAACGTTGCACAGGAGGTGAATCCCCTGAAGTCTCGAAGTTAATTTGGGTCGTATATCTGAGGATTCTCGGGGACTATTTTGACTGTCAGATATATGATACAGTCAGCCCGGCATTGACCACCTCGAGAGGATAGAGGTTTGGTAACACCAAAACTCCCGAAGTCCTGAAGTCTCAAAGTTGATTTGGACTGTGGATATAAGGATCCTTCGGGATCCATCACGGCCGTTCGATCATGGGGACTTGCGTATTAATGTCAAGATCGTGTGGGGGCCCGTGTGTCGAGTAACGATGTTGCTAGTTGTCCCTCTTGTAGTGGCACACATTAGGACCCAAGGAACCCTTGAACAAAATTTACGAGCCGTAGATATCTGTGGTCACATAGATACCCTTGAAATCGTCAGATTTAGGCTGTGGTCAACTTGACGGTGACCAACTCTAGGAGAAAAGAGGAGTGTGTTGAACAAGAACTCCTGAAGGCTAGAGAGCCAGAGTTCATCTAATTCGTCCATCATCTAAGGACATGTGTCAACAGATCTTCCATTTCGGAAGATAACCACTTTGGAGGAATGTGGGTCGCATGAGTTAAGAACTCCCGAAGCCTGAACTGTCGAAGTAAATCGCGACTGTCGATCTAATAGAGACAGGCGTCTACAAATCGCATAGTCTGGAAGTGAGAACCCTAAAGGAAAGGAAGTGGAGCGTTGACCATAAGTTGTCCGAAGCTCCAAAGGTAAGGAATCATCCTAGCCATCCGTTGTCGGAACACGTGGGGGCTGGAGATTTACTCCAGGTGAAAGTCACTCTAGAGGAATTGAAGAATAAAGGCACAAGAACCCCTGAAGGTCGGAGCATCGGGGTTCATCATAACCATCCATCAGAATAGGACGCGTGGCATGAGATTCATTACTTTGGAGGATTGGTACTCTGGAAGAAAGAACGCGGAGGAGCGTTGACTGCAAGTCGCTCGAAGCGGGGCAAAGGACGAATATCGACCGTTGATCAGGGAAAACACGTGGCTCTCAATCTGTAACTCCGGGTACGAAGAAATTCAGAGGAAAAAGGATTTGGAGTGTTTGAAACTCCCAAACATCGAAGTCTCGAAGTAGATCACAATCATCGATCACGAGGGACGCATGGTGCTTGATCTGTAACTCCGGGGAGAAAATACTTTGGAGCATTCGAAACTCCCGAACGCCAAAGTCCCAAAGTGAATCAAGGTCATCAAAATATTTGAGTAAATGCAACATCAGATTGAGAACTTCAGATATTTKCCACTCCAGAAGATTCCCGCGGTTGTTGTCTTAGAACCTGTTGTCATGGTGTCTAGTCATAACCCACGGTCATATGCGAGTATAGATGGATGGAAGAACCCGAAGAACTTGGGAGAGGATATATGCCATCTCTGAGCTCATTTTGCAGCATGGAGACCATGGTTGGAAAGATCTGGAAGAGCAGAATGGAATAAAGACCCAGAATGGGGTTTTTGATTCTCCTAAGAAGAGAAAAATTTTGATGCCACCACCATGGGTGTGTTACAAACTATGGTAGAGGTTGATGGAAATGGGGATGTCGAATGGTTTAAGGGTAGAAATACATAAGTTATATGAGAAGTTAAAGTCTAAAATCAAAATTGTAGAGGGTATTCTAGAGAGCTTCAACAATGATATTGGGGTGAAAACAAATTTCCCCCTCTCCCATGCACTATTCATTTTTCACATAGATAAGCATTAGGAAAGGATAAGAAAGAGAGGTTGGGGGGGTGAAAATAGTGAGGTTTATTATAAATATCTTGGTGTACACAAACAATGTGACACTAATAGTTGGGACATTCTGCAACCTACAAGGTCACCTAGAGGCCTTAAAGTCCTTTTGCGCAAAGTTTGGTATGAAAATGAACACGAGTAAAACTAAGATAATAGTTTTCTCTCTTAAAAAATAAAAAAACAACCACAACTTGACTTTAGATTCAAGACACTAGAGATACCCAAAAACTATAACTATTTGGGACTAGATCTTAATGAGAATCCAATGTGGGCACATGCATAAAGAAAACACTGCAAGGAAGGTGGAAATCATTATTCCTGCTACAAAATAGATGTAGTACAATGTGGGTTTGGGACTAGCAAATGCCATGCTCTCTCTTTCAAATTCGCATAACCCTAATACTCCTTATTCATGTGAATTATAGGAACCTAGTCTATCTAGAAACATATGGAACTTGGTTGAGTGAGCGCAAAAACATGTAATAACTAGTAAAAAATAACACATGTTATGAAATACTCCTAGATTAAACATGACTATACCCAATATAATTGGAGGCATTGAGAAAATTGTTATGTGCAAAGAGAAAATGGTAGCCATGGACAACAATGAGATTCCTATTAAAATAGCTAGGATGAGATAAAAATGAGGAATATAATATGGAACCAACATTATAGAAAATGGTTTGAAGAGTGGGATACATAAGAATAAAGGTACCTGATAGATTAAAAGGCACTGGAAAGTCATGTATAAGACTGTTGCATGAAGGGAAAATAGAAAATGCACTAAAAGAAAAGAAAAAAAAAGACTACATAGAAAACTTCAACATACAGAAGGAGCTTAAACTGCAAAACAACTTGAAGCTTAAAATACCATGGTGTGAAAAATAAGTAACCGAACAACTAAGGACCCACTTACACAGGTTGAGATGTGAAGAAGGAACATGGGAACAACCCAAGGAATCATGGGAGGAAAGGTTATGCTAAGTATGTGGAAATGGGAAGGTAGTTGAAATTGTGTAACAATTTCTTCACATTTTGGAACATAGTAAATCATGGTGAAGTCAAATTTTCATATCAAATATGGGAATCAACATTTTAGGAGCATCTACTAATACATACAACAAGGTTCCCTGAGTAAATTATGCAGGAAAGATGTATATTATTAGGAGTAGAGTCAACAGAGAAACTAACCTCCGATGCAAAATGAAGGAGACTGGATCTAGTACTTGTAGTGCCCCCACTACTAGCACCATAAAATTTTTATGATACCATTAAATTAAATGCAATGCATCAAGGATTTAACTTGCATATAACAATGTCAAGTACCTCTAGCTCAATCGATTAAGGTGTGGTTTTTGTTTTCTAGGAGACCTGAGTTCAATACTCTTACGGTGAGTTTAGTCGGGAGGAGACACCCAAAAATCCATCCATGTTAAGGGATGGTACAACCCAGGCTGGGTTCAATGACAGATTATATGCCCCTGGGTTGTGGTTTCTTAGCCAATGTTTAAAAATGTTGGCCCCACAGGTTACAAACACATTTCTAACAAAATAAAAAACATGCATCTAACAACATTTTAAAAATATGAATGTAGCCAAATAAACATATACACAATAGTATATAATTTCTCAAAACTCAAAGTAAACACACAACGATTAAAACCCATAATTAAAAATAGTGAAACAAAGATAAAAACACTTATCTTTTATCAACAAACATGCAACAAATTGGAGAGGATGGACGTTCCACCCAATTATATCCTTACTACTCCAAATATCAACAACAAGTCACCCTTGATCTGGGGCTAGTAATCCATAAGAAATGGTGTCTCTATTGTCCACTCATAACCAAATACAACTCACAACAAGCTAATTTTCCCACAGCCATCCCAATCCACCGGTTCTCTTCCCCTCAACTAGTACAACCCAATGAATGGGATCCCCTTCTTTTGCATGTAGTCCTTTAGGCCTTCCCACTTCCCTCCAACACTCCATCACAGGTTGGATAGGAATCTCTCTTGTTGGGGGCTTTAAGGATGCTAGCTGCCACAGGAAAGATTCACAACAACAAGCTCACTGCTCTAAGGTAATTTATTACACACAAATATCACTATACATGCCTTATAACAACCTACTTCGTCATGCAACTATATCTCCAACAAGCTACCCACAAACTCCACTATGGATGCCTTCAATCTCCAACACTCACTCCTCTCTTGATGTCCCAAAAACTAATTGTAAAAACTACCTACAATACCCATTTGAATTTCCATTTTACCCATGCATGTTGACTCACATTCCCCAATGTTGATTGTACTTAGCCCCATGCTCTCAATAACTATTCGATGTGACTTCTCACACCAACCCTCTTACATGTATTCAATGATTGGGGATTTGACACACTCAAAAGGAAATTAAAAGGTTCATACACAATAATGATTTTAGAAAGTGGGTTGGGATTAATACCCATGAATGATCCCCCCTTGGGACCCCTTGGAACCCCCCCTCTCTTGTGGAAACATATCCCCCATTACTCTGTTCATGTCCATCTGCAGTTGACGATACATTTAATTTTATTATTTTGATATACAATGTTTACATATTACATCGCTTGGCTCACGACCATATATCATATTTACATTATGCATCACTAAACCGGGGATTAAAAACATGGATGTTACAATCCCCTTCCCCTACAATTTTCATTTTCCTAGGTGCACAACACCATACTGGTATACATGTACATAATTTTACATCATAATACTTGACACTTTTGCAATTTCACAACTCCTACAACGATTCCAACCAACAATCTCTTGTTCTCCTTAACCTGCACAACCCAAGGAAGTGTACAATCTTCTCTACACTACAATCCCTCAGGTTGTACCAGTTCCTTTCCAAGGCTTCATCACTGGTTAGATAGAAAGTCTCCAAGTTGTGGCTTCAGGAATTCTAGATGCAAAAAATGGAGCATTGCACACTTATATACACATGTACATTCAATTTTCTTCAAAATTTGCAAAACTTTGTGGGTACTCCTCACGCATGGTCTCCTCGTGCTCCCATGTGGCATCTTCAAGGTTGTAGTATGTCCATTGGACCTTTACCAAGCCACTCGATTTGATGCTAAGCACTTTGACTTTTTGGTCCAAGATTCCCATTGGCTCCACCCAAAAGTCCCCTTCATGCTCCACTTGGATCATAGTGCAATCAATTATGTGGTTAGGATCAGGTAAATATTTCTTCAATAATGACACATGAAACACATTAGGAATTTTCATGGATGTGGGAAATGAAAGCATGTATGCAATCGACATATCTTCTCTAGAACTTCAAACAACCCACAATATCTCATTGCTAACTTTGGGCAACTTCAATCTTAGTGAACTCCTTTTATCCTTTACTTTTAAAAACACATGTTCACCCACTTTGAATTCTATGTATGTCCTTCTTTTATCTGCATGACTCTTTTTCCTGTCCTATGCAACCTTTAAATTATTCCTGATCTTTACCATCTTCTCTTCCATTTCCCTTATCATTCTGACCCTATAATTTCTCTATCTATTGGGTTCTCCCAGCTTACTAGCATGTTTCATTTCCCACCATACAAGGCTTCAAATGGGCTCATCTTCAACAATGTTTGATACCCATTATTATAAGAAATATCAACCAAATGAAGATAGTCTTCCCATTTAGAAGGCTTGTCTATTACATACATTCTCAACATATCTTCAATTATCTAGTTGGTCCTCTCTGTCTACCCATCTGATTGATATGTTGTATTGAAATTCAAATTAATACCAAATCCCTCAAATAACCCTTCCAAAAGTTGGAAGTGAAATTGGGATCTCTATATGACATTATTTCCTTAGGCACATCATGTAACCTTGCAATTTCCTTCGTATAAATAACTGCAATGTTGACTGGGTTGTGAGTCGTTTTGACCAGAATAAAATGTGCATCCTTTGTAAGCTTGTCCACTATTACCATGATGGAATAATTTTTCCTTTTTTTTCTTAACAACTTGGTAATAAAATCTATTGTAACTACCTACCATTTCCATTTAGGAATGGGAAATGGTTGTAACAATCGTGTTGGATGTCTATGTCCAGTCTTCATTTTCTGAAATTCCTGGCACTTGGCTATGTAATAAGCCACATATTTCTTCATTCCAGGCTATAAATATTGGCTTATTACTATTGCAATTGTCTTCTGGTATCCTGGATGACCAACCTATGGTACATTGTGCATCCCTTTCACCACTATATTTCTCAAATCCCGAGTGTTAGGAATAAGAGAATTCCATCGTCTTCCAACCTATAGTCTTTAAACTTTGACAATATATCTTCATGTTGTAATCCTTTTATAACTTGTGTATAATGTTTATATGATGCTACAACTTCCAAAATTCTACTTTTTAAATATGAATAATACATGTTAATGATTGCAGCATGCCTTTCATGCACCCTCCTACTAAGTGTATCATCTACTTTATTCTCGTTTCCCTTGATGTGCTTGATGTTGAAGTCGTATTCACTGAGAAATTCTAGCCATCTAGTTTTTCTGGCATTTAGCATTGGTTTCTCAAACAAGTGTTTCATAAAACTATGATCTGTCTTTAGCTCAAACTTCATGCCCATGAGATAATGCCTCCACATTTTTTAGGCATGAAATATGGCTTCCAACTCTAAGTCATGGGTAGAATAATTTCTTTCATGTTCCTTAAACTTCCTTGACTCATAGCATATGACATGCCCATTTTTTGTAAAGAATACACCAATCCCTTCCTTGCATGCATTTTCACACACAACAAAATCCTCATCCGGATTTGCAACCTTTAAAATCGGTGCACTGGTCAATAATTCCTTCAAATGCTAAAAACTCTCTTCACATTTGGTAGTCCACTCAAACTTTGTCCCCTTCTTATACAGTGAAGTGACCGAATGTACGACCTTGGAGAAACCTTCAATGAATATCTTATAATATCCAGGCAGTCCCATAAAGGATGTCACTTTTGAAACATTCTTTGGCATTGGCTAACTTTTTATTTTTTCAATCTTCTCAGGGTCCACTATTATGCCCTCCTTTGAGACATCCTCTGAGACAGTGTGGCCCAAATAATGGATTTTCCTTTGATAGAAATTTCACTTGCTTAACTTGGCATACAATTGATGCTCTCTCAACATCTGTAGCACCATCCTCAAATGTTTCTCATGCTCCTTCTTTATCTTGGAGTAGATAAGAATATCATCCAAGAAGATAATGACAAAAGCTTCCAGGTAATCCAAGAACACTCCATTCATTAGACACATAAAAGTAGTTGGTACATTTTTTAGGCCAAATGGCACCACCACAAACTCATAATGGCCATACCTTGTCTTTAATTTTGTCTTGTTAGTGTCTTCTTCTCTGATTCCCACTTGATGGTAACCTAACCTTACGTCAATCTTAGAAAATATCCTTACTCCTTTCAGTTGATCAAAAATCATCAATATGTGGTAGAGGGTACCTTTTCTTTATCGTAACCTTATTAAGTTGTCTGGGGTTAATACACAACCTCATATTTCTATCATTTTTCTTCATAAAGAGTACTGGCGCACCCCAAGGTGAGACACTTGAGCATATGTATCGCTTCTTCAACAATTATTCTAGTTGCATCTGCAAATATTTTAGCTCCGGTGTGCTCATTTTGTAGGGAGTTTTGGACATTGGGGAAACTCCAAGCAATAATTCAATAGAGAAGTCAATATCTCTGTTTGGTGGAAATCCTGGAAACTCCCCAAAAGCATCTTCATATTCCTTTAAAACTATATAGTCTTTGAGACTTGGCTCCTTATCCTTTGTTGGCTCTTTCATATGAGCAACATATATCTGGCGCCCTTTCCTAAAACTTGCTTTCAACTGCAATGTTGAACTATCTCTAACATATATAGGTCTTGGAATACCTTGCATCATCCTTGAATTCCCTTCCTCACCATGTCATGTGAAATCCTTGTTGTAGCAATCTAGGACAATAGGATACTTGTCCAGCCAATCCATACCAATTAAGTAATCATATGACCCAAGTGGTATGATATTCAAATTTTCCTTAGTGATAACTCCATTCATGTTCACCAAAAAATCCTTGACAAGCTCATTGATTTTCCTCTTGGTTCCAGTGGCTAACTAAACCAACCAAGACTTTTCATTCTTACATGTCTTAAATTTAAACCTTTCAACTATTTTTGGATCTATATAGCTATGACTAGCTCCAGAATCAAACAAAATAGCTATGGGATGATTATCAATCTTACCTTCTACCTCAATCATGTGGGATTGGTAGTCTACTTGTCTAGTGTCCAAGGCAGTGTAAATCCTTGGCATGCTCCTGCCCATATCATCCACTATATTAACTTTCTAAATGCTATGCACAGTCCTCATCCTATCTCCCTTGCAAGGACAATCTTTGTACAAGTGGTCTCCTTCACATCCCAAACACTTTATAGATTGTTGCTTTGGCCATTTCCCTTTAAGGAATTTGTCATTTTATGTTCACATTATGTTGGTTGTCCTTGCTGATATGCTTGAGATTTGTTCTTGACAAAAAGTGACTTGAATCCCTTCTTTCTTTGATCCATCTTGCCTCTCTTCTTATCATCCCAATCCTTTTGGAAAGTTAACGTTCCTTTATTCTGCTTATACAAATACTTAGCCTTCCTCATGGATTCTTCCAAAGTTCTGGGCTCATCAAATTGGATTTTATCTTTGTAAAATGATGGCAACCCACTCAAGAACCTTTGTAGTTTCACCTTCTTGTCCTCGATGAAGTCCACATACTTCAGAAGCTCCAGGAATTTCTTCTCATATTCCCCCATGGTCATATTTTCTAGCTTGAACTCAAATAATTCTTGCATCTTCTTGTCATAGTAATGCTCTGACAAGTTTTTTTGTTGGAAACATCTCTTGAAACACTTCCAAGAAATTCTCTTTTCATCAATATGCTTGACCTACTTTAGTTGGTCCCACCACAAAAAATTGTTTCCTTGAAGATGATATATGGAAACCCTTACCTCCAGGTTTGACGAGTAATCATGAAACTGCAAATATTTTCTCATGCCCAAAAACCATGCTTCAACCTCTTCTCCCTTCCTGTGCTCTCCATCAAATGATGGTGGCTTGATATTCCTGAGCTCTCCTTGCAAAATATCTGACTCAGGCCTCCTCCCTTGATTTTTAACAAGGGACACATTGGGGCTACTCTTTGACCCTAAGAATGCATGTACTCTTCTGGTTGAGTGTCTCGGAGAATGATGTTGTCTACTAACACTCCTTGATTTCCTAGATCCCCCGTGATAATCCTTCTACCTTGCATTGGTTGCTTATTTTGTGCCAGAATCTTTGTTGACTTGTCTCTACAACATATTTAGACTCTATAGTAGCTAGGTGTTAATTTGATTCTACTCCTATTAAGCTCTTATCATCCTTTCATTGTCTTCTATATAGATCTGCACTTCTTTTTGCAAGATTCTCATAATCTCAACCAGCTCTACTCTGCTTCTGCGTCCATTGGTCTCGGTCTTTGCATTTCCCATGCTAATATGTAAACCTCAAATCCCATCTTTGTGGTTGTAACATCCTTAGTCATCATCCATATATTTAGTCCTCATATAGGAACCAAATTGTTTTTCCTGTACCTCTAATTTTATGTCTTAATATGATTTCTAAGATGAAAGTTATGGTTGTCTAAAATCAATAATTTTGGGCCTTTTTTTTCATTTGTTTCACTAGTACCAAAAATCCCAAGGGATAACTTATGCCTCTTGTAAAATAAATCTGGCGAGAACGAGGAAATTTTTTATATCGATCATTGATGGTATTCTTGATTGTGAATATAGAACAACTCTCAGATTTATGATGCTCCATCCAACTTCTGCATCAATATAGATTTGGTAATTTCATCATTTTGCATTTCCTCCAAACTTCAAATTTTTAGTAGAAAATGGTTATCTCCCAAATGGAGAAAAAATGGAAAAATATTCCCCGAGGAAAAGTTGTTCATATTGATAAGTAGGTAAAATGTTAACAAAATAAAATTTTGTGGATTGGTGATCTGGTGTCCCTTTTCCTCCTTTGAAGTTTTCAAAAATCTCCAAAAAGTGCCCAGAAATAGTGTATTTTTCCCTGTTTTGGCATTTCCACTTTAAACCCTTTCAAATTTTTCCATATGCCTAATTGGGTATGTTCATGCCTACGTTTTGGACATCGTCTAAAAAATCACCTTTATCTAGGCCCCAGTTACTCAGCATGGCCTAAATCTTTAAAAACCACTATTTTGCATTTTTCAAAAAATTAAAGAAGAATTAACCATGGCCTTCAATGACACTCTTGTATCCCTCGTCATCGTGGACATACTATTTAAATTTCACTTGATTTTGAGTTGATATTCTCTTGTTATGGCCAAAACAATTTTTTGGCTCCAGACTTTTTTTTATAAAATTTTCTATTTTGTCCTTCCCTTTCCTCCTCTTCTCCTCTTCTCTCTTTCTCTTCTTCTCTTCTCTTCTGTCTTTCTCTTTTTCTCTTCTTATCTTCTCTTTATTTTCCATGCATCAGTGAGTTAGAATATTTCTTCCTCGCCGATATGCGTTCCTTTATCAGTGATCAAAGATATTTCTCTCTCGCTAATAAACACCCTTTATCAATGATCAAAAATATTTTCTCCTCGCTGACGTTTTGGCGCCAAAAGTTATTTCTTCGTCAATGTTTTGTTGTTGGAATATATTTTCCGCAATGATGTTTCAACGCGAAAATATCTTTCTTCGTCGATGTTTTGGCAATGGAATCTCTTTTCCTGGTCAACGTTTCAACGCTCAAAAGACTTTTCCTCGTCGACGTTTCAACACCCCAATGTGTTTCTTTTGCTGACATTTCCACACCTGAATGTCTTTCCTTCACCAACGTTTCGACGCTTGAATGTTTTTCCTTCGCTAATGCACTCCTTTATCAGTCACTTCAAAAGATCTTTCTTCATTGACATACATTATATCAATGTTTCTTCACCAACACACTCATTTATCGACGACTCCAAAATATCTTTCTTCACCGACATACACTGTATTGACAACTTTAAAAGATATTTCTTTGCTAACATACACTATATTGGCGACTTCAAAACATCTTTCTTCGCCAACGCACTCCTTTATCGACGACTTCAAAATATCTTTCTTCTCCAACTCACTCCTTTATCGACGAATTCAAAAGATCTTTCTTCATTGGCACACTCCTTCATTGATGAATTCAAAATATCTTTCTTCACCAACATACACTATATCAACTACTTCAAAAGATCTTTCTTCTTCGACACACTCCTTTATTGATGACTTCAAAAGATCTTTCTTCATTGACATACATTGTATAGACAATAAGAAAATTTTTCGACACTTAGTTTATTTTCCACATTTTCAAACTTATGAATTGTCATACTCAACTCCCTAAACCAACTCAACCCCTCAGCAGTTGTATTCGGCCATTTAACTACTCAAATAAATCTCTGTGCCCAAATGTCAACATGAAAATTTAATTTCAAGGGGTTTTGACCCCAATTTATCAATTTGGGCGAATTCGATTTTCACCCAAAACTACACACAGATCGAAGTTCTACCTATTGTAGCAGACCTAGGAAATCTTGGTGTTGCAACCATGGCTCTGATACCACTCTGTAGTGCCCCCAATACTAGTTACCCCTTAAAAAAAATTGATATCGTTAAATTAAATGCAATGCATCAAGGGTTTAACATGCATCTAACAACATTTATAAAACATCAATGCAATCAAATAAACATATACACAACATATAATTGTTCAAAACTCAAAGTAAACACACAACAATCAAAACCCATAATTAAAAATAGTGAAACAGAGATAAAAACACTTATATTTTATCAACAAATGTGTAATCATATAAAGAGGGTGAACGTTCCACCCAACTGTAGCCTTACTACTCCAAAACTCAATAACAAGTCACCCCTGAGTTGGGGCTATGAATCCACAAGAAAGGGTGTCTCTATTGTTCACTCACAACCCAATACCACCCACAACAAGCTAATTTTCCCACTGTTATCCCAATCGACCAACTCTCTTCCCCTCGACCTACACAACCCAAGGAATGAGATCTCCCTTCTCTGCATGCAGTCCCTCATGCATTCCCACTTCCCTTCAAGGCTCCAACACATGTTGAATACAAATCTCTCTTGTTGGGGACTCCAGGGATGCTAGCTACCACAAGAAAAATTCACAGCATTAAGCTCACTGCACTAGGGTAATTTCTTACAAAGAAATCTCACTCTACAGGTCTAACAATCTGCTTCTTCATGCAACCATATCTCCAACAAGCTTCCCACAAACCCCACTATGGATCCCTTCAAGCTCCAACACTCACTCCTCTCTTGTTGTCCCAAAAACTAGTTGTAAAAATTACCTACAATACCCATTTGAATTTCTTTTTTACCCATGCATGTTGACTCTCACATTCCCTAATGTTGATTGTACTCATCTCCATGTTCTCAATAACTATGTGAGGTGACTTTTCACACCAATCCTCTTACATGTATTCAAATGATTGGGGCTTTGATACACTCAAAAGGAAATTAGAAGGTTCATATACAATAATAATTTTAGAAAGTGGGTTGGGATTAATACCCATGAATAATTCCCCCTTGGACCCTCTTGTATCTCCCCTCTCTTGTGGAAACTTGGCCCCCATTACTCTGTATGTGTCCGTCTGCAGTAGCAAATACATTTATTTTTATTATTTCGATATGCAATGTTTAAATATTACATCGTTTGGCCCGCGACCATACAGCCTGAGTGGGTCTAATGATTAAGAACATGTGTTTCCTCCTAAGAGGTTACAAGTTCAAATCCAGAGGGGGGTAGGGTATGTATACCTCTGTAGAATTTACCAGTCAAATCATTGGGCAGAGGGGGTCTCTTATCCCACAAACAAGGGGGCCTCATACACCAATTTGGTGTCTAGCTTAATCGTGACCTTAAAATATATTATTATTATTATTGTTGTTGTTATTGTTGTTGTTGTCGTTGTTATTATTATTATTATACATCACTAAACTAGAGATTAAAACATAAATATTACACTAGTTAAGTAGACCAAGTCCATGATTCATATCTTACTATTATACTATAAAGTTATCTAATCATGTAACTTTCGATGAATTGACCAACTTTAATGACATATCAAAATTCTATAAAGTTGTCAATAATTTTTTTTTAGGATTCATGTCAAATTTGTCATTAAAAAGAATAATTATATTACAATATTAACTTTAATAAATTTGATTATTGTAATTTGTTATTTTACTCTCTTAACCAAACATGCACAAAATTTAATATACATCTTCCTATATATAACCATTTAATTTAATAAAATATGTCTCCCTCTCTCTATGGTGAAACAAATTACTTTATAAACCATTGGTCAATAAACACCACAATCACAACCGACCACCCACCTACTCCTAACCAAGGTCCCTTTCAACGATAAGAAATGGAGGAACTTGACACATTCACAAATATGTGGTACGAAATAATTTAAAACATACTCTAATGAAAATGGCGCCCACTTTTGACATTGGTAAGGTGAGCGCAGAAGAAAGTAAGGAGAGGTCAAAATTTTGAATACATTTGAAAATGTGAAGGAGGAAACCATGAAAAAACAAATATTTGTATTGGGTGGGTCCACAATGTTCCACTGGGGAGGCTATGCTTCAATTCGCCATATGTATTTTATTTGAACATTATTTTTAAAATGGTGCACGTGAATAGTTTACTCATGACTCTTACTCTATGAATGAAGGGTTTATATAGTGAGACCAAATTATTTATTCCCAACTACGTGTCTTCATGCATTTTAAATATTTAAAACTATTTAAAATATCTGTTGATGTATAAACTAGCAACAACCACTTTTATAAAGTGGTTGATATATGTCGATCGGCGTCATTAATTTTAAAAGGTGGAAAATGACGTCGATCGGCGTATATCAACCACTTTATAAAAATGGTTGTTGCTAGTGTATTTTTTCTTGATATAAGAAAGTGATTTTCTCCATATAATATTAAACAACCTTTAATAATTATAATTAATATTGATATTGTTTTTTATATAATATAATAATATATTAATATTTTATTTTTTAAATATAATAAATGTAATCAAAATTTATTTTATATAAAAAAGTTTCATTTCACATATATTTCATATATTGTAATCAAATATTAATAATTAATTATATAATGTTTTTCTTAATATAATTTAATAATATAGTAATCAAATAATCAATATAACCCTAATCCTAATAAACCCTAAAATATTAAAATAACCCTAATCCAATTTTTGTTATAACGTTATCCTTTCTTCACTAAAATCGGAAACCTAAATTAAGTGGGAACTTATTGTACAATTGAGGTGTAGTTACATTAACTCCCAATTTATTTCTTTGATTAGGTGATCGACCATAGCATTGATATAATTGAGAGAATCTTCCTAAGTCAATCCAGGATTGTGTTTCATATAGCACGATATAGACGAAGCTTCTTCTCCACGCGCGCTGTCTGCCTGCATTCACCATGCCAATCTCACGCGCGTTGTCCGCCTGCATTCATCCACGCGGCCATAAACATCCGCACTGGAAACGCTTCACTTCACTTCACATCCACGCGGCCATAAACATCCGCAGTGGTAAAAAAATGACTGCGCGTAAAACTTTTTAATTGGCATCCAACACCCACGCGGCCATACGTATCCGCCCAGTAACAATAATTTAGTAAATTGTGGCCAGCTTAATAGATTATCTCTTAATCACTGAAGGTGGCAATCTGGTGGTCAGCAAGTAATTTTTTAATCTGATTTAGTAAATGTAAAAAAGTAATCACATAAACGGACGTCTTTATAAATGAGCGGAAGTTAATTTATTAAAATCTCATCCATTGATTAGAGAGGACGACGAAGAATATGCTAGCATCTTCAATTGCCAACCCTAAGATTGAAATTTATGATTAAAAGGTGATTAATTCTGCCCATTGTCAATAGGTGTACGCCTTTCGGCGTAAAAATAAAATAAAATAGCCATTTAAAATACTGTTGATGTATGAAAAATATGAAAAATAATAGATAAATGCCATTTCATTACCAACGTGGATTTTGGTGGTAAATGAATAATGATGACAAACATTCTCCGCTGCAATTATTCTTAGAATCTGCAAAGGTCCTAAATATATAATGTGCCTTGGCTTACTAATAATTACTGCTAACAAGTCTTCACGACCATATACTCGGTGTTAAAGGTATACTATGACTTTCTTGTCCCACTTTCATAACAAACAATATCCTTATTCTTAGTAGTAAGTTGTTGTTGTTTGCATGTTAGAGTCCAATTTGCTTAATTTTGATTTCTTAATTTCTTTATATTTTGATCCATTAATTATACACATTTTTTATAAATGTTTGGAAGCATTTTGTCTCTCTCGAGCACTTAAGGAAGAGTGAGATTGTTGGTATCTTGGTAGTCCCATTTGGCTTACCAGGGGCAAACATGTTACAAGAAATATTTGAATTTGGGTGGGGAGGATAACATATTCTCCTCTTAACCATCCAAGCTAGACCTAGTTGGCAACACATACACACAACCCAAGGGTTTAATTCCATGGATCGTTTCCAATGTTGTTGGGCATTTGTCTAGTTCTATGCGGGTAGTTTCCTCCAAGGAAAACCTCACAAGCAAACCCAAGGGATGCCTCCCCACATTCATGGATGACATCCCTAGTAAACCCATTGGTGTAGACTAGTGAGCCTCACCCAGGGGGATTCAAACCAAGCACTTGTTGGCACAGAACGAGCAAATGCCCAACAACATTGGCCACGACCAGTTGAGCTAAACCCTTGGGAGTTTTTAAACTAATAACTTTATAGGATCCCTCCCTCTTCCTTAGAATATCTAGATGGAGGCAAATTCAACTACCAACCACAATAGCATCTAGAAACCTAGTGAGACTCGATTGGACTCAAACCTCAAGTGGACTAACACACAAATACACACATACATTCACACAAACACATACCAAAGGGAAAATCATAATATTCTTATTCCAAAGAGAGAAATGTTATTATTACATCCCAAAAGTGTATGAGACACAACATCAACATCAACCTCTACAAAGACATCATAGTCACCTACTAGCCATTAAACATCAACGACTTAGTGCTAAATGAACATTTACTACTACCAATTGAAAGGGAAATGACATCAATGATATCCATTCAATATCCAAAAGTAGAGACAACAACTATGAATACAAAAAGCTTGCATTGTCACAAAAAGGTCCAATGCGGTGTTCATGTACCAACCCCTCCTTACCTTCCATAATTGAAAGAATTTGGGTTGAGAGTCCAAAATAATTTTTGAGTGATGATCTGCAATAGAGTTTTGCTCTTTATATACATGCCTAAATGTGATACTACAAAATTGAGTCCTCTAGAAAGCAATTAGAGACATAACCATTTGAAGAGACAAATTTTAAAACCTAGCATGTTTGTTGATCTGGATTGGATCATTTCATTATTTTTCATCTATCTCGATGCTTTTAGAGTGGAAAAAATTGGAGGAATCAACTTGCAGGGTCATTTTAGTGGCGGGTCCCAGTTTGGAAAATTGGGGTCAGGAACCTTCCGAAGCCATTTTGAGGCATTAAATGACATTTTTTGGGGTTTTGGTATTTTAAACATGTGCCCACCCCTTTGATGGTGTTCTACACTTTGATATCTTTCCAACGATGTAGACCATGCATCAACCAGAGCTCGTATGCAAAAGTTATGCCTCCCACAAGTTGACCTACCATGTTGACCACCATGGTATGAGAGGATGCCACGTCAACCCTAGTTACTCATGCATATGGGGCTAGCCACATATGTAATTTCAAGGATATTCTAGAAGGTTCAAAACCCTATCACAAATGAGGGTTGAGGAAGTCAAAAACCTACCCCTAGATCGCTATCGGACTTTGTTAAATACTGGGCCACTAGGAGGATAAGGGGTTCCATTATATGTTATTGTATTTTGTTCTATAACATAGCAGAGCAACTAAGAGTGGGAAAATTAGAGAGCATAACGAAGGGGGTTAATATTTGGTATCATCCTAACATGCCACAAGTCTCAGGTCACTTCATAGAGAGTGTCTTCTCCTTTGTACTTACATTACTTCCATGCCAGAAAGGACAACAGAGCAACCTCACCTTCTAGTTGGGTTTTCTCCCGTAAGGGTTTCCCAGAGAAAATCTATGTGTTGTTTTTTGGATGGTGTGTGATTGTACTTTATTGTTCTATGGTTTTTGCGTTTTATCTATTTCACGCATAAGTAGAAAATCAATAACTAAATATTCTAGAATCTAAAGGAATTTAACCTTCATAGTGTAGATTTCAATTTTATTTATCAAATATGTTGTGACGAACTGTTCCGGTGGAATATCCGCGGTAGTTTACAGATCATGCTAGTATCCGAGTAGGTTTTTATTTTGGGTATTTTTGGGAAGTTGCAGTATTCAACAATCCACTTAAAGAGAAGTCACAAAAACCCTATCCATGGTGGATGAGTCTGCTCATAATAACCCTCAAAATCCAACAAAAGAGATATTTGAGAGGTTGGAAGCATAAGTCACTGACATTAGTCGCAATATGAACCTCCTCATGGCGGCTCTAGCAAGAATGCACAGATCATTTGGAGATGATGGAGGCTTTAACTCAGAGACCGGATTAGAGGGGAAAACGATAGATTAGGAAGACTCGGGTAAGGAATCATGGAATGAATCTGAGAAAGAGCACCCGAGTTCGAGTATTGTTAACCCTTCCTAGTACCTATTTAGGATGGAAGCGAAAGTGGACATAAATCCATACCAAGGTGAGATCAAATGCATTAAAATTGAATCATTGGTTGCAACAACTAGAAGTTTATTTTAGTGTTCACCATATAGATGAAGGGCAAAAGATTTATTTTGCTGGATTGAAGTTATAGGTCCATGCTTTAACCTGGTGGGAAATTCACACAGAAACACTTGGGTTGGAGGGTGATCCACTAGTAACTAGGTGGGAGGACTTCAAAATCCTCATCAAGTCCCAATTCTACCCTACTGGGTATGTAGAGGACCAATGGATCAGGTGGCACTACTTCAGGCAGAGGTAGGGGTTGAGTGTACAAGAGTACACCACTAAGTTCAGAAATATGGCCATCATGTTGGGTATCTCTCCCAAGAACCCATATGTACTCCTCAAGTATTTGAGGGGTTTATGCAGTCATCTACGAAAGCAGGTGATTCTCTTCAAGCCAAAGACAGTGGATGAGGCATGTGTACAGGGACAATATCTAGAAAACATAGGCCAAAAGAAGGGGTAGCCAAATAGTTCGAAGCTAAAAGAGAACCATAACGCTTCCAAGGAAGGGAAGAAAAAGTGGAAAGGGGGAAAAGATAAGAAGATAATGGCCACTACACATCAGTGCAAAGATCCCAACGACCATTGCAATCATTGCAACATTGATGGCCACACCAAGGAAAAATGTTGGAAACTACATTCAGAGCTAAACTTGAAGAACCACAAGAAGGAAAGGAAGAAAAAGAACCTTCTAGCCAAGATTTGAGCAATCATGTTGAAAGTAGCTTAGATGTGGATGAAAATATTGTTTTCACATCTGTGAAGAAGGAGATGAATCTGAGTAGCCTTCATCACCAGGAAGAGAAGGAGATGACCAAGCTCTTCCACATCACGATTCAGGTCAAGAAGACCAAGATAAATGCTTTGTTCAACTTTGGTTCACAAGCTAATATCATAGCATCATACTGGTCAACAAGCTTAGATTGGAGGTTCGCAATCATCATATCCCCTATCCATTGGGTTGGGTAAACAATGTTATACAGATAAAGGTAATGAAATAGTGTAAGATTAAATTTGTTGGAAGTATTCATTCTAATGATGAAGTGGAATTGGGTGTAATACCCCTTGATGTATGTGGAGTAGTGTTTGGAATCCCTTACAGGTATATGAGGGATGAAATCTTCATGCGGAGAGCCAACTAGTACTGACTGATCAAGGATGGGAAGTCATACATGATCAAGGCGCATAAAGGCATGTAAAAGATCTCACTGGTAAGTGCCAACAAAACCGAGAATTTGATTAGTTCTATTAAGAAATATGTTTTTCTTTTCTTAAGCGAAAAATTGTCTAATGATGAGTCAACGAGAGTGAAAGCATCCGTAGAGGGGTGTACTAAAGAGAAAAAACATTAATTGGAGGAGTTTCTACAGGCATATATGGGAGTGTTCTAGGAGCCTAAAGGGATACCACCTAAGAGGGAAGTGGATCATGAAATACAGTTATTTCCATACTCCCCATTACCAAATATTGGGTTGTATAGACAGTTTGTTCTGGAAGAAAATGAAGTGAAGACGCACCTGCAACATTTGTTGGAGTAGGGTGTGATTCAACCAAGTACGTCACCTTGCGGGTCACTCATCATAATTGTTACCAAGAAGGATGGGACTTGGATAATGTGTATCGATTATAGGGAATTGAACAAGATTACATTGAAGAATCGATACCCCCTGCCAAGGATTGATGATCTGTTGGACCAGTTGTAGCATGCCAAGTACTTCACTAAGCTGGATTTGAAATCAGGATATCACCAAGTACAGTTCAAAGAAGAAGATACCTGGAAGACTTCCTTCAAGACAAGGCAAGGTTTGTATGAGTGGTTGGTTATGCCATTTGGTTTATGCAATGCACCAAATACATTTATGAGACTAATGAATGATGTTATATGCCCTTATCTAGGTTCATTTGTTATTGTTTATTTGGATGATATAATGGTTTATAGCACTACCTGGGAGGAGTACATATCACATCTTATGTAGGTGTTAGAGACTCTAAAGAAGCACTAGTTGATAGCCAATCTCAAGAAATGTGAGTTTTCTCAACATTATTTGGTGTATTTGGGGTATGTTATTGGTGGAGGGGAGCTCAAGATAGATCCCACAAATATGGAGGCCATCATGAAATGTCTAGTTCCTACAAATTTCACTGAAGTTAGGAGCTTTGTTGGGGCAGCGCAATACTTGCAAAAGTTCATAGCTTCATTTTCAGCGGTAGTTGCATCACTCCATGCCATAACAGCCAGTGGTAAGAGTTTCTAGTGGGGAAGAATTAGTACAAGGCCTTTGATGAGTTAAAAAGAAAGAACAGTCAAGCACCAATGCTCACACTACCAAATGTTTAGAATCCCTTCGAAGTGGAGACAGATGCAAGTGGGTATGCCATGGGAGTAGTACTGATGTAGGGAGGAAGTCTTGTCTATTATCATTCTAAAGTATTTCATGGGGTGGTTCTCAACTACCCTACCTACGATAAGGAGATTTATGCCTTGGTACAAGCTGTCAAAAAGTGGAAGCACTAACTGATGGGAAAGGAGACCATAATCCACACAGATCACCAACCACTATAGTATTTGCAGGCCCAGAGTAAGATACAACAAACCAGACATTACAAGTGGATGGGTTTTTTACAACAATTTCATTTGGTCATAAAGTATAATAAGGGTAGAAAAAATAAGTTGGTATACATGATTTCATGGCCACACACATCCAAGATTACAACTTTGGGAACTCTTATGCACATGGAGCCTTTTACCCATGATGCATACAAAGAGGCATGCACAGAAGATGAGGACTTCAAGGAGGTATTTCAACAACTATAGGTCCAAATTCATATAGAAGGAGGTGACGGAAAGGTTGACTATAATTTCTAGAATGTTTTACTCTACAAGCTTGAAAATCTCTGTGTTCCTAAAGTTGAACGATTGCATCTTATCAGAGAGGCTCACACCTCCAAGGTTGCAAGACATTTTGGTGTTGGGAAGATAGTTGCTAACTTACATAGGTATGTCTATTGGCCCATAATTGGAAGAAGATGTAGCACGGTATATTAGAGGATGTATACTTTTTCGTACCAATAAGCCCATCAATAGGAAGCAAGGTCTATACCGTCCCTTCTCTATACCCACTCGACCTTGGGAAATAATTTCCATGGATTTTGTGGGAGGGTTACCAACAACCCGAAAGGGACATGACTATTTTTTTGTGGTAATTGATAGGATCAACAAGATGTGCATTCTCATGCCTTGTAAAAAGACCATTGATGGACAAGAAGCAAAAAATAAGTTCTTTGAACAGGTCTGGGTGCACTTTGGGACACCAAGGAGAATCATCTCATATAGGGATACCAAATTTCTCAATGTATTTTGGACTACATTGTGGGAGAAGATGGACACTAAGTTGAAGAGTTATACAACATTCCATCCATAGAGAAATGGGCAAACAGAAGTAGTCAATGGGACTTTGGTGCAACTTTTGAGAGGTTACAATCAGAAGCATCTGAAGACCTCTGATGAAAATATGTTTTATATACAACACTCTTCTAACATAGAAATCCACACTTCTACTGGTAAGTTACCTTTTGAAACTTACTTTGGATATTTTCCACCTTCGCCCTTAGATGTTGTATATGGATAGCAAGGAGGAGTGAGGGAGGACCTCACAAGAGTTGCATTAAAAGAATATTTTTTTTTTAGAAGATCAAGTAGATCCATTTACAAGTACAAGAGACACTGAAGAACTCACAGGATAAGTACAAGGCTAGACATGACCAACACAGAACAGAGAGAAAATTTAGAGTGGGAGACAAAGTATGGTTACGACTAAATAAGGAAAGGCTACAGGGTCTTGGGAAGAATATCAAGCCTCTATGGTATGGTCCTTTTGAGGTATTGGAAAAGGTGGGTGATAATGCCTTCAGATTTATTCTACCCCCATACATGTGCATTTACTCAATAGTGAATGTGGAGAATCTCAAACTCTATGAGCATACCATGTTGGATCAAGAGGAGGATCAGGTCCTACCTTCCATAGAGGATTTAGCACCAAATGCTCAAGTAGAGTTAGCAAAGGACATAGTTTTGAAAAACTCGTCCAGAACTACAATACAAGGGTATCATGACCTTTGGAAGATTAGGTTAAAAGGACAACTTCCAGGAAAAGCAAAGTGGTACTCCAAGGAGAAGGTAGAGGAAAAATTTTCTCACCTCATTCAGTAACGCTTTTGGGGACCAAACCTCCCTAAATGGGGAGGTATGATCCGGATTAGACCATTGTATTATTTTTCATCTATCTCGATGCTTTCAAAGTGGAAAAAAATGTAGGAATCATCTTGCAAGGTCATTTTAGTGGCAGGTCCCAATTTGGAAAATTGGGGTTTGGAACCTTCCAGATCCATTTTGAGGAATTAAATGGAATTTGTTGGGGTTTTAGTGTCTAAAAATTGTTTCTATCCCCTTTAATGTGTTCTACACTTCGATACCTTTCCAATGGTGCATACCATGCATCAATTAGAGATCGTATGCAAAAGTTATGCCTCTCACAAATTGACCTACCATGTTGACCACCATGGTACGAGAGGATGTCACTTCAACCCCCGTTACTCATGCATATGGGGATAGCCACATATGTAATTTCAAGAAGATTCTAGAAGATTCAAAACCCTATCACAAATGAGGGTTGAGGATGTAAAAAACCTACCCCTAAATGACTATCAAGCTATGTTAAATATCAGGAAACTAGGAGGAGAAGGGGTTCCATTATGTGTTATTATATTTTGTTCTATAACAGAGTAGAACAACTGGGAGTGGGAAAATTAGAGAGAATAACATAGGGGGTTAATGTATGGTAGCAACCTAACAGGCCACAGGGCTTAGGTCACTTCATAGAGAGTTTGTTTTCCTTTGTACTTGCATTACTTCCATACCAGAAAAGAGAATAGAGCAACCTCACCTTCTAGCTAGAATTTTTCCCATAAGGATTTCCCAGAGAAATGGTTTTTGTTGTTGTGTGGATAGTGTGTGATTGTACTTTATTTTTCTCTATTTTCTGCATTTTCTCTATTTCATACATAAGTATAAAATCAATAACTAAATATTTTGGAATCTAAAGGAATTTGACCATCATAGTGTAGATTTCTTTTTTATTTATCAGATATGTTGTGACGAACTGTTCCAATGGAATATCCACGATTATTTACAGATCATTTGTTCATCTAATTAATGAAAATCTTGGAATCACCAAAATCTTGAAATCTATAAACACCCAACTTGACTGCTATCCTCAATAGTGTTATTGGGGCACTAAGCTTTGCCCATTTGTTTATCCCTTTGCCCAAACCCAAAGAGAAGGTAAAAGAGTGTGAAGCAAATTTGAACAAGACCCCTCCTACTCCAAAATTCCCTAGGTTCTCTTGTGATGCCCTTTCAAAAAAACCCCAAGCTACAATCTCATGAATAAACCATCAACCAATATCCATTCCATTTCACATGCATAGAAAACACAACACAAATGAATTCTACACCACTACAATCATAGATGTCATCACAATTATCATAACAACATTTAGTTCTATTAACCCATATAACTATGATCTTCATATGCAATTCATTCCTCAATATGAATTGAACCTAATAATTCCACATTAAAATCCATATGCAAGAAACCTTGGAAATAATCTATACCTATGTATTACTGGATTTCTTATAAAACTCTACTTAAGAACAAGTTTCTCTACAAAACAATAATTAAGTCTCATGTAAATCTAATCAAAGATCTATATTTTCTAAAATATACTTGGTTTGAGAAAAACTCATTTTAAGTAAATTAACCTTATGAGGAAGATCTAGGATTAATGGGAAGTTAACCCAAATGAGGTTCAACAAACATTTTAGCATGTCAAAACCCTCTAAAACTAAAATTGGAGGATCACCCACATGACCTTGAGTTACACACAAGGATTGGCTTGAATGTGGAACTTGTGACTTGTACTATGAAGGAAATTGGAGGGAAGGGGAGGTACACAGATAACAAGAAGCATGGTTGCAATATCCTTGTTTGACCCCTGGTATATAATATGTCATAAATCATGTATTATTGTGTAAGGTGGGTTATGTGATGGGAATCAAGCCACGTGGGTTAAGTTACAATCATCTCACGATTGCATTGTAAATCTTCCTAGTGTTGAGCTCAAGTATGAGACCCAATTAGGGAATGCATAGGAGTCCAAGTGGTGGGCTAGGTTTACAATGTGGTGGGTATATTTTCAATGATATGTTCATGTATATGTAAAGGCATGCATAAAAAGGAAAATGCATAATAATCAAATATCCACCAAAATGGTTGCTTGAGGGAGCAACAAGGGGACTATTATACCACAAGAGGGGAAGAGGAAAGGGGGTTGTTGGGTGAGTTGACCTTGTCATCATCCTTTGGAAGTATTGCCCTTTCTTGCCCATGTTTTCTTACAAGTTGTCCCATTAATATTTGACTCGTGTGTGAGCAAAGTACAAGTGTCATATCTATCATATCGTTGGGAAGAGAGAGGTGTCTCATGCAAGAAAACATCTTTCATTGTCTTTTCCATGCATTATTCCATTATGAATAGGAAACTATTCATGGGGAGGTAGAGAGAAGATAAGTTCACATGTTATGTGATGTTTTCTCCTTGGTTTTCATGGCTATTATGATTGTTCTGACAAGAGTCTCTCATGTTCTTTGTGGATGGTAAAATCCCACAAAAGTTGGGGAATCTTGCTGCTGAAAATGTGGGAAAAAATAGGATGGTTGGAGAGAAATACCATGCATGGAATGTCCACGGTAGTTGAGGAAATACCTTCAGAATTGCAACCCTAATATTGATACTTAGTGATTATCTTGAGGCCAAGTGGTTTTTGTCTCAGGTTTTACCAGAAGGAAGACAACAGATTGGGCTCTTTTTGCACACATTGAAGAGAATTGAAAGAGAAGAGTACTTTGAGGCATTGTTGAGGAGAGAAAGAGTGGGTCTTCCTTGTGTTATGTGGGGTAGTGGAAGAGAGTGTTAGGGCTGGTCTGAGTGTTGGGAGAAGGCTTGGAGACCTTTGTAGATCATGAGAATAATGGGTTGGGTTGAGTGAGTTTAGAGTGTTGTAGGAGATTCCTTCACCCTGGTGGTATCATGTTTTGGCTTGGGGGATCCTTAGTTGATTCCTACCACTAGGTGGAAAATCCCCCCTCAATAACTAGTTTGGTGGGCATAGATTTAATTGCAAATAAGTATTCATAGTTGTTTCTTTGTGAAATGTTTTTTTGCTTTGCTAATAAATTACATTAAATATAAATGCAATGTTCTCTTTCCACTATTGTTTTATATTTATTTATAAATTTTATAATATATTATTGTTAAAAGTTAAATTTGACTTCAGTAAAATTAAGAAATATAAATAATGATAGATGATAGAAAAAAAAGGCACATAGAAATATTACAATGATAAATCATAATGTTGAAGATGAAGTGAGATCCATGTAAACATACACATACATGGTGGTATTGACCATTTTTTTAAAAATAATATGAAAATTAAGAATAATTTCCAAATAACATTACCCCAAATTCATAATTTTATATGTAAAACTTTAATCTTCCATTAAAAAAGCCTAATTATTTATAGACTCTCAACCTCAACCTTATATATATATATATATATATATATATATATATATATATATATATATAGACATATATATTTATATGGCATGGACTAGTATTCAAATGA